>CAADRB010000008.1:3433143-3458940 GCA_900708905.1 Hymenolepis diminuta
GAGGTAGACAACATTTTTTGCTTATAGTCTCCACAGTTTCTGCCACCGACTCCATTGGTTTTGTTTTGAGCCCATTTGTTAATATGGACTCTATGTACGACGGAAGCTTTTCAAAATGTAACAGCTTCAAAAGTGTTGTATCAAGCAATTCTTCAGGAACAAGCTGTCTTATCCTTCTAAATAATACAGTCAACCACAGATCTCTGACTCGCTCCTGTCGCAGTAACTTTTGTACCCACTCATCTGCGATGATTAGGTTTTTTGTGAGAGCTCAGCTTTAAGATCATCATAGGGATTTGAGGAAAGCTTTTGGATGATACTTGCGAAGTGAACAATGATGAACGGCAGGATAGATTCGATAAAGGCGAGGAATTTGTTGATTTGGGTTCTTATGTTGTTACTTTTGAAGTAGGATTCCACTATCTAAAACATCTGGGATATATTCTGGTAAAAATGCTTCGTAGACTTGTTGAATTGATCTGACTGACCTGAAGGAAAGGAGTATGGGTTTGTGCAGACATCATTTTCTTATAATTAGAATGGTCATGGTTTTCAGCTACGGCTGATGCAATGACAATCACAAACAACAGGCGATTATAAAATTTTTTCAGCTATTATCTCCTGAAAATGATCCCCATTTTCTAAGTTTATCACTCTGGGATTGGTCAGTTTAATTGAAATCTGAAAAATGCTTTATGGAATAAAAAGTAGTGCCTAAATCTATTGCTAGTTCTAAATTTCAATTTTTTGGGATAAATGCACTCATACTTCAGCATTTACCAATGGGACATGTTAAATCCTGCACTTTTTCTTTCTCAGTTTTGAGTTGTACTATTCATACACATGTGAAAAAACTTAGAAAACGCCAAATTTTCCTGTCCATTTTCAGTACGAATTAGGTTATTTCTTGTTTAAAATAACATTACATATAAAATACAGTAAAATGAATATTTTGTATATATTTTCAGAAATGCGGCATGGGCACTCGGACTTTTATTCTCTATACTTGGTGGTGCCTGTACACTAATCTTCATCATATATCTCCCCATTTTTATGCGTGTGATGGCTGTGAGATCGGAAATAGCTGCTTTCCAACCGAGAACTGCTGAAGCTTTGAAAGAAGTGAGGGCACATTTTTACTTTGAAATACTCCAATTTGCAGTTTATTTATGATAGGTCTAACTAATCTATTACTTTTAAAATCAAAGGAATAATTTCAATATTTATGCTTAATGTATAAAAAACGAAAACAATGCGTTTTTATACTTAAATTACTTCTTCAACACCATTTGACTCGTTAGCGATTGAATAACTGGACTTCATATTTATTCATAACGTACACTACCCCCATATTGTGAATACATAGGTAAATAGAAAATATGTTCATTTGTTAAATTCTAAATAATTTTTATCGAAAAGATATTTTAATGAGGCTCATTTCGCATTAATTTTCAAATTGTGTGAGCCAATTTATTCTGAAGGCCACTTGAATTTATAACGCAATCAACTAATTTATGTTATATAAAGTGGTAATCACAGTTAATTCTTAAATAGAAATTACTACTTATTATTTTAGTCTCCTTATCCACGACGAGAGGAAGCACTAGACGTGTCATCACGACCTTTAACTGCAACCAATCCGCATTACAACCCCGCAGCTGATCCTCTCTTGCGATCTGCCGTGCCTGAAGTGAATCCATCAGCCCCACCATTACCTCTTCCGCCCCTGCCAACTGAAGAGCCGCCAAGATATGACTATATTCAAAGAGAACACCAACGAGCATAACTGAAGCGAGAGCAATCCCGTTTCAGTGCATTTCAATGAAACGAATATAAGTAAAAATTATAAATAAAATAGACGTTTCTGCAAAAATAAATAAATAGATGGAAGCAAATTACCTATAAAACGTCAAATGAATCGCAAACCAGTGCATGATTTCCATTATGTTTACAGGTTTGATAATTAATAACAGAAATAGCAAGTAGATTATGATTTTGAACATAAGTGGTTTGGTAATTTGGGTACCAGTACGATTCAATTATTTTAAGACTAGTAGGGAACTCTTTATAAATTGTTAGAAAATTCCTGTACAAGTCGTCACCTTGATATGCCTTGTAACTACTCAGTTGCCCACTTTCGTAAATTAAGCTTCCTCTATATTGCTGTTATGCTAAGGAATATAGTTTCCATGCTATGATATGTGGGCCACCAAAAATCCCTAGACTATAGTTGATTCTGATTAGAGAACGCCGTTAACCCAAGATATTTAATTAATCAGTCAAAGGCATTATTTAGGAATACAAGATGTCTTTATGCTATTGACGTTGGTGGATCAAAAAACCGCCGAAGGGTAATAGCATTTTGTTCAACAACTGTCAAGCTATTAAGACCATCGATAAGCCTGATGGTCGGCTTAGAGACAACCAGTGAGAATTGATTATCCCGAGGCAAAACTGCTATAAGAACTAATCATTATTTTCCTCATTTCCGATATTTCTTCTACAAATAAAAGTGTAATTTCGTTCCTGATTCCCCACTGATAAAAGACACTGTAATTGTGCCTATTTGATTACGCCGATACTGAATGAGATTGAGTTTCATTAGCAAGCACGCGTTTACCACAAGGCGTCTTGTGTTCTACTATGGACTATTGCGTTAAGTTGCTATATTACCGAGCCTTATAGATTGATTGCCCTGCGAGATTACTTTGTACGGTATAGCGTAATCCACAAGAGTTCTCATGAATAGGTTAGGGGATAGGGGTTATTTTCAATAATAATGAGATAGAAAACAGAATAAAGCAACATAAAATTTGTTGTTTTGCTACCACGCGCCATCGCAAGCTGAAGGTAGCATTGAACGTGTTGATTTCTTCGACAGTAAAAACTGCGTATATCCCGTCGAAGTCTCTGATACCATGACGGAACAACTCATTATTAGGGAATGCTTCAGCGTTCGAAGAGGTTTTAATCTTCTTGTCAATTGCCAATTATGTTTTTGTCCGGATTCGAATGCAAAGCAGTCTTCTGCTGTTTCCAGATGTAGAAGGTATCGGACCCGTATCCATAAGCCTAGTAGGTTGTTACCGATGACGACCAGTTGTCCACGGAGTTTGAAGTATCAAAGCAATTTCATGAGATTGCTTCCACTCTGCTTCGTTAAATTTGACCGATACCAGTCTCCGACAGAGACACTACAGTCATGTAAAAGACCTTTCATCTTTCCGGCCACACCTAAACATGATGTGTAAGTGGTCATTAAGCTCAACGTAGATGCAATTGATAGCTGACGGCTGAGGCATAGCCGCGCACTACGTAGGTGTGTTTGTGACTACCAGCCGGCAAAAAATTTCCCATGGGAAGCTCATAAGTTGCCTCCCTCCCTATCTTCCTGAGCCAAACGACCTAGTACCTCAACTGCCTTTCACTCGGTCACTTCATCCAGACTTTGGGAAGACGGGCATTCACGCTTCCGGTCCTCGATCCCAAGAGGGTTGTCGTCGAGGATGACGGTGGCGGCAAACATCTCATCAATGACAGATCCACAGTGCATGAAGTGATGCCCTAGAAAATTCTACCGGACTAAAGGTGCAGTCTAAAGAACGGTTTTGCTGTTAACCTATTAGTGGAGAGGTGCGAATATCACAAACCGACATGGAAGCATTATTTACGATGTTGAGGTCGGTAAGGACACGTGGGTCTGACAACATAATCAACTCTGACTAAGAGTGGAGGAACCCACTATTGGTAGGCTCTATCCTTCTTTGTATTTCTCACTTGATATGTTTAATCTTACTCTCGTTCTCCAACCCAGATCTCAGGTTAAAGATTAGGTTATGGTTATGGAGGAAACCTTCGCATTTCCAGGTCGATCCGTCCTTGAAGGCCTACGGGTGAATGACCTACGATGGAAGATGTTAGAAGAAATAATTATTATTTTCCCACGCTTCCAATATTTCTTCCATAAATAAAAGTGAAATTTTCTTCTCCATTCCATCTCTGATAAAAGGCACTTTGTAATTATGCCTATTTGTTTCATCCTAAACTGATTGAGTTTACTTTCGTTAGTACACGCGTATTTAACATAACGTGCCTTGTGTTGTGCCGTGGGTTATTGGTTCCTCTATTAAATTGCCACATTAGTGAGTTTTTTACATTGGTTTTATCTGCGAGATTACTACTGAGACTTCTAAGTTGTTACGTCATAATAGTTCTTTCGGCCTCTTATCAACAGATTTGCATTAAACGGTGAAAAAAGGCCCCTACATTCATGCATGCAGATGAATAAAACAGCCTTATATAATAGCAGTGATACAGGCGATAAAACTTATCTTGTAATGCAAAATTAAATTTTGAATGAAATCCAATTTCAGTAAAATTGAAATTTTGAACTTTTACAATAAATGTGAAACTACTGAAGAGTGAATATGAGAATATGTGGTCTTTATGGAAGGTATGAATAGGGAATACGAAGAGAAAGAAAGTGTTAAAATAGCGGAACTTTCTTTCAAAAGGAATTAAAGTTAAAATTTACATGTTTAATCAGGTTGTTATTAATTGTTCATAAATTCTGCATAATTGTCAAATGCGCTATAATTGTGGTAGAATTTTTGTAAATAACTAACTTTGCTTAATCCCGTGTTATTGTTGAATTCGAGAGATTTCTGACTGCTTTGAACTTTTCACAGTTATTTGAGATATTCAATAGTTTATCTGCAGATATAAAAGCTATTTTGGCTAAATTTCAAGGATCTAAACAATTTCATCTATGTTCTCTGTTCCCTCACCTTATCCTATTAAGCATTCTCCATCTGTTGAAATCCCGATCCTACAGCTGCTGAAAATTTCACTAAAAATATTATTGAGTTCCTTCATGATCCCAAATCAGGCAGATTCTTTGAATTATGGTACAATATACACATATGTTTTCACTAGGAATCTTGCCAAATTTGATGAGGAAACAAGAATTCCTACCTCGTCAGAAAGTTAGGTCCTGACGAAAGTAAATGTAAATCTAACTTCGTTCTACCCAAAGAATTAAATGAAACCAGTTACTTAAAAACTGCACGGGTCATGCCTCAAACTTGTAATCGAGCATAATGAAAAGTTATATGGCTTTGTAGGTGTCATGAATCTTCACTGTGAACACTTAGTTTCGACAATCTAACAGAAGAACAGCTCAAATATCTTATTTTCATCTCTGCACTACAAACTAAACCTTGGTCCTATTAAGAACTCGTCTATTAAAATTAATGGAGGAAAATCCCAGCTTGAACCTGCAAGAAATGATCAGAGAAGTAGTTAAGATTACGAATTTCATGCGCGATTTTGCTCTTATTGAATTTTACGCCATATTCAGTCATCTGATACACAAAATGTCCACATCAATGCCTTAATTCGCATAATTTGTGGCACAGCCGATCCCTTCTATCGAACAGAAACTTTCTTCTTCCTTTTCATGCTGCCGAGGTTGGCATTTCTCTCAATAATGTCCCTTCAAGTGGTATCGATGTAAACAATGCCGATAGGTCAAACATAAAAAAGGTTGTTGCCTACTTCAGCCTAACTCTACCTTGGCTACCTTCCATATTGACATCAAGCAAAGCCGACTACAAATAAATCAATAAATACATGGGAACTAGGTTCGCCTACGCCTAGACACCGCTTCAGATATAACTGTGATCAAAAGGAAATTGTGGAAATCATTTGATCATGTAAAATTAGAAATACTCTTCCTTATCTGCCATCAGTGTCTGCGGTGGATCTATTAAACTGACAGGATAACTAAGCTGTAACGTGACGTACCGAGATATTAGTAACTGAATAACAGCTTTGTAGCTGGAGCTTAACTTAATATGCTTGATCCCGACTGACGTAGTCAACTTGACCTCTTGAATCTGTCCATAACTGCCATCTGTAATCATGTGCATTTTACTACATTCACCATTTCATATTCACAGCAGAGATGATGATCCAGCGTTTTCCCAGAGTTTTTTTAAGATTGTTTTGGTCTGTGCAATCGTATCAAGGAGATATTTAACTAATGCCGAATGCTCAGCCAGTTTTCTGTCCTAAGCGACCAGTTCTCCTACCAGCCCTGTCTATAGTGGACGAGGAGCTTAAACGTCTGAAATAAAAAGGTGTTCTAAAACTTGTCTCATTCGAAATAGACTGAACCTCCAGACGTTGTTCGAAAAGTAGATGGAATTATCCAATTGTTCGCCGACCATCCTATTGATTTAAATACTCTAAATATTTTTTAAAGATTTGATTGCTTTTTGTACACTTAATCAGAAACAAATAAAATATGATAAAACGTCAAAAGAAATTATTCACAAAATCATCCTATGATAAAATTAAAAGGTTAAATATAACACTCCTACTTGATATTGAGAAACAAAATATCTGGGAGAACTATTGTGAATATGTTATACTTCGAAATTTATTTAGAAAAATCAAACTTCGTTGAAATATAAAAACAGAAAGATATCAAGATAACCTACGCCATTTTTACATATTCTTAGAATTTCCAAAAATATGGGTAAAAGTATGATATCCAGGATCGGGAAAAAAATGATGCGTTTACTAGCATGTAACTAACCACTCACTAGGTTGTTGATTCTATCAGGGCACGAACAACTTTTAGTTACATTTTTAATCTCAAAAGAATAGAACGGCCAATAAGAAACAAGGGACAAATAAAGAAAAACTCAAGAGATTAATGTCATATATAAAAACTTTTTCCTATATCGAAGTCGAACGCTTGAAAGGAAAAATCATATGAAAAGTGTTTGAAAATTGATGAATACGAGTTAAGTATATCAGATAACTAAAAATAAAAAATTAAATTAAGTTTCATTTTTCATACTCTATTTAACAGTTCATGTATATATATATATTTTATCTTAATGAGTTTCAAAATGTAGATAGATATGATCACACTGATGGTCGCGTACCAAATGCCGTATTCCGACAATAGGAACGTAAAATCCATTAAAACAGAACCAATGCGCTAATAACTAATTAATAAAAATCATTAACAGCAAAGTAAATCATATTTTACTTAGATCAATGAATAAAGGATGAAAATCTAAGACGAAACTTTGAGTACACTTTTAATGAACACTTTAACAGCCATATCTGGGGCGCTCCTTTTGCCCGTCCTTTTACAAAGATGTTGAACATATTTGGTGGTGGGTATAATCCACCTACCTATCTTTTTGGGATGGCAAATAATTGTGGTATGCTTTCTTCCCATATACTTATTTCCATTCATTTATTGGTCTGCAATTAATTTTTCCTGTACTCGTTTAGAAAATAGTGACGATGTTAATCCATTTCCGACTGGAATTTCACCCTCTGGGACTAATTCCGTCTCCACAGAGTCTAGTGATCCTTTTAACGCACAAAATAGCTCCCCGTCACCCCCAAATACTTCTACACTACCAAACGATGCTAACGTCACCTCGAACACCCTTGTCCTTCGATCTAATGAAATTACTCCACCATCAAGTGGTTCAGGAGACGGCCCAACGGGAAATTCTCCAACCAGTGGCGGTGCAGCGAGTAGTGCTACTGGAAGTGGAAGTGGTTCTGGACAGGACGGTGGCGGGAATGGCGGAGCTACAAATAACAGCCTCTCAACTCAGCACCCATTTTTGTTTGAACCACCGGCTCGAACTTCCCGCGGTACCGAAGGCCGCACCATCTCTTTGAAAGCAAACCATTTTGAAATTAGAGTTGCCAAGGGAATCTGGTACCATTATGATATTTCTATTTCTCCGGACAAATGTCCTCGTCGTGTTAATCGGTAAGGTCATAGAAAAGTTATTTAGGAAAAGATGGAACTCATCATAGTCCTGAATTAGCGTCTTTTTTTGTTTTGGATTTCTGCTCTCTTTTGATTTCAAATCCTTTTAAAACCCCTTGTTTTAGTTACGTAGTCTCGGATTTTTTTGTGAGTTTGCTTTTATTGATTTCAGTTGAAACTCTCGAGGTAATTAGCTAAGGTAGTCTTTTTTACGTATTTTTTTTAGATTTTAGTCTTTAGATTGGCCTGAAATCATGTTTTCATAATCTTGCTTGTTTCTCTTGAAGTTATCACAGCGTATCTGCATATTGGTTCTGGTTTCTTTGATTTAAATAGTATTTATAGGCAATAAATGCTGTGCGTAGTTCATCAAATCTGATGATGAGCATTCCTACACAGCCGCTCTTATTTGTTAATGTTGAGCAATCATGTGTTAGGACCAGCCCTAATCCAAACTGTTGGTCTTTTCGAAAATTTCCTTTCGCATTTTGAATCCTTTTTACTTGAAGTTCTTTTAAAATCCAGTGTTTGAAATTTATAACCTTCCATTGCTTTGCCAGTTAGTTTTTTGTTAATTTCAACTAAAAATACCAAGGCATTTTTCGAGTATTGATGTTTATCTATTTGATCTTTTGATAGTTTGTCTTCAAACCACCTATTCTAAAATCATACTATTTTCGGTATGAGAAATCTTACATTCTGGCTTTTTAGATTGAAACCCTGAATTTAAACCGTACATTTTGTCTGTGGCATAGTCCACCGTTAATCTATTCTAATAATGGGGCGTTACTAGGCAACCACTAATATTATTGTCTTCGTTTCTTTGCAGAGAGATTATCAACGCAATGGTACATTCGAGAGAATACGATAATTACTTCAAAGATCTTCAACCGGCATTTGATGGTCGACGCAACTTCTACACTCGTCATGAACTGCCCATAGGAAAGGATGGGCTAGAGTTGGAAGTTGCGCTGCCGGGAGAGGGAAGAGATCGAACTTTTAAAGTTTCCATTCGTTTCGTTTCCGAAGTCTCTTTGTTTAATCTGGAGGATGCGTTGGAAGGGAAATGCAAAAGGATTCCTGCTGATGCGGTTGCATCTCTAGATGTTATTCTACGACATCAGCACAGCATGCTGTGAGTTTATTAACGTTTTATTCATCTTACACTTTTAGAAGCACATTTGTAGTTAAATTTAGCGTTTGTCCTTAAACTAGCCTCAGATTGTTTTTATTCCATTGAATCTGATGTGGTTCTTTTTAAAGCCACTTTGTTCCCATCCATATCTGAGTTTGGAGATGCCAAGCTGTTCTAAACTAATTTTGAGACTGTGTTCGAAGCATTGTTTTGAATAATGTATTTCCTCTGTTCAGTTTTCCTCAATCATTAACTAGTAAGAACATGTTTGGTATCGGGGGAAAAAAGCACACATCTGGATAATACATCGAAGTTGATGCCACTCTTTGTAAGGCCAGTGGCAGGGTTAAGAAAGTGGATAGCAGGAGATTCTAGACTAATTTTAAAATTATTCTCAGCGAATCATGTTGTGAAATACTTCAGTAGTTCTCTTACGTTGAAACTTCAGCTATTAGGAAAGTCAAACTAAAGTATTTAATGCTGTCAGTCTATTGTTTCTGGTCAGTTTTTAATAACCGTCAAACTCAGCAGCATTATCTGAGAACAGTTAGCCATATTCACAGCTATTTGAAAAGTAATATCTGAAAACTGTGCTGCCTTTTCTAGATATTTTGTTATCTTAAAACAGATAGGCAAGTCCATTTAGTTGAAGGTTTTTGAATGGGAAATGGTACCGAGTGTTGATTTTCCGTTTGTATTAACATTAACCGCGTAATTCATAAACGTGCTCTGATAGAAAAATATGCGTCAGAATATTTTGATCTTTATCTATTCAACACAGATAATACCCGATGCAAGTTTAGTTTTTCTATTTCCTAATTTTACTAATCTGATTAGTATATAAATTATTAGTAAAATATATTCAATAACTAAAGCGTTATCTTTGATCTGCTCTTCTGCGTAGTAATCACACGTAACTTGGTTTTTACCTATTACATCATTCAATCGTTTTGAATTCAATTTTGCCAAGATCACGCATTTGAAATTTGCTTGGTGTTTACGTTATTGTTTCTGTTAATTTTTAAATTAAGGACCGACTGTGTACAAATTATATTTTAGTTAAGTAAGCATAATATTTAAGTGGTCATTTTAAGTTTGTATCTTTTCTCTTGTGTCTGGCAGTCATACTCCAGTTGGTCGTTCCTTCTTTTCAACCCCTGGACCAGAAAAAAATCCTCTTGGAGGCGGTCGAGAAGTTTGGTTCGGTTTTCATCAAAGTGTTCGACCTTCAAAGTGGAGAATGTTGTTAAATATTGATGGTAAGTCAATCTGCAGTATCCATTTTGCCCTAATTGCCTGACCTTAAATGGTCTTAAAACGGCGTTAAAGTACACTTTCAAACCCACCTCCCTCCGTCATGTGTTAGTGTAAAAAATGCGTACTTGTGCTTGTCCTTGTAGTCTCAGCAACGGCGTTTTACAAAGAGCAATCCGTGTTAGATTTCATGTACGAAGTTCTCGAGATGCAAGACCGCAGTGAGATGCGACGCAATCTCTCTGATAGCCAGCGGGTTAAATTCACCAAAGAAATCAAGGGCTTGAAGATTGAGATCACGCATTGTGGAAATATTCGTCGAAAATATCGAGTGTGCAACGTCACTCGACGCTCGGCTATGAATCAACAGTTCCCATTGTTAACTGATGATGGTACCACCGTTGACACGTCTGTGTCCGATTACTTCTTGAAACGTTATTCAATTTCGCTTAAGTAAGTTGAATGATTCCTTATTACACATCATACCGCTGAAATATTTCATGAGTAGTATACCTATTTCTCATTTTAGTTATCCTAACCTCCCGTGTTTGCAAGTTGGTCAGGAACAAAAGCATACATATCTGCCGATTGAAGTTTGTAACATGGTTGCTGGTCAGCGTTGCATTAAGAAGCTGACTGATATGCAGACTTCGACGATGATCAAGGCCACAGCTCGCTCTGCACCAGACCGAGAAAGGGAAATCACCCAACTCATGAATGCCAATAGATATGAATCCGATCCGCATCTTAGGGAATTCGGTATTTCGGTGATTCCACGTATGGTGGATATTCAGGGGCGTGTAATACCTGCGCCAAAGATTCAATACGGGGGGAGAACTAAGGCCCAAGCGTCACCCCAGCAGGGTGTTTGGGATATGAGAGGAAAGCAATTCTTCTCTGGTATTGAGATTAAAACTTGGGCCATCGCTTGCTTTGCACCAAAGAGAATTGTTCGTGAGGAATCATTGCAGTACGTCTTTACTCTTATTATTTGGTTAATCTTATAGAAAAGTGGTCTATTAAAATTCATATCATAGATGAGTTGGATGGACAGGCGTATAGTTGTGTCAGGTTGGTGCAGCTGAAATTTGAGTTTCTCTTTTAAGAACTATTTTTTTAAATTTTTGAGGTATTTGTGGGTTTTAAGTTGGATGGGAACTTCGTTTTAGGGTCTGCTGTGTGGAATTTTTTTCCCGTATTTCGTTTCCTTATAAACGAGGGATCTGAAGTCATGTTATTCCTAGTTTTACGTTTGTTAGCAGAAAGAATATACATCTGAAATTTTATAGGCTTTAAAGTTTCATTCCATCTTCATGCTAAACTCCGCCATTTACTTTTTATTTATGTATGTAATGGAAAATATATCGTAAGAGGTTACACTTGAGAGACGGTGAAAACTTGCTAAGCCTTTGCTCCGCCAAATTGTTGAATCTTTCACTGCACCAAGATAAGAAATAAACGAAGTTTATTGATTTGCTGCTTAATTTTTTAAGCAAAGAACAACTCTGTATATTTTATGACAAACAAATATGCTTTAAGTCAATTATCTAATGTTTGTACCTATAAATGGAGCGTAGAATTAACTGTTTTAGCCTTAAAAATCTAGTCGTTAATTAATTTCATTTGATTAACAAGTGGTTAGATTTTGTTTTGTGTTAAGATACTTTATATACCATTTAATTCAACCACCTAAGTCATTGTATTGTCGAAGTTGGTTTTGGTAGCGGTTTAAATTTTTGCTTTGCGGGGTAGATATTATGCATATTTAAATCAATCACCATTTAATTTTTCCCACTCTTCATTTTGCTTCTGCTTTATCATGTGATACGGCGTACTTTGTGTTATTTTCTTTTCCACTCTAGCTCGTGATTTTACGTAATAGAGTTTTCGTAATTGGTTCGTTGCTCTGGATTAGATTCTTTCTTTTCCATTAAAACTGAAGTGGAGGTCCTATTCCCGCCCAAGAAAGTGTTGAGGTGTTAATGATTAGCGTTTGACTAATTGAGCGCAGTATATCTTGCAAATGCTGTGTCGGGTCGCCCTTAATACAGACCTGCAAAGAAAATGTCTTTACTGGAATGAAGGGGCTTAAAGATCTCTAAGTTTATGAAAGATGAAAATGGGGACCAAGGGGCATTAAAGTGTACATATATGAGAGGAAGCGATCATTTTACCACTACCCTGTCTTGCAATTTGCGCTTTTGGCTGAGTATATCTCAAGCTCTGGCCATTATTCTCCCATGTTGGTCTGAGTGTTGGCAGACAATGCCTGGACATTCTGAGTCATAAGTATGGGGAGTGAGGCTAGAAGCGCGTAGATTGGGGATCTAATGATTGTTCACGTAAGGGAATCATTCCAAGTTACTACATGATGAAAAGGTAATTTCATCTATGATGATCTCCAGATTTGTATTTGTTCAGGAGCGTGCTAAGTTATTTACACACTATTCAATTCGAATATTACCAGTTTGGGTGCGAAGATCGCGGAGAATCAATGCACAAGTACATTCTATATTGATAATAAGAACTTTCATGCAAAACTTTAGACCATAAGTTCTGTCATGGATGACCGATTGATTTAAACAAATTGCTAATGAATGCTTAGATTGTGTTTGGAAGGACCAAATGAACTTGATAATATTGATAGACGATTTCGCATGAGTTTCTCACTCAATCTCCAAGATGTCTTTCTTCAGTCCAAATTCTTTAAGGTATGATTATGTGATTAAAAGTACTATTTCTTTTGTTTCACTTTCTGTAGGACTTTCATCAGTCAGCTGCAGAAGATTTCCAACGATGCAGGAATGCCAATTCAGCAGAACCCCTGCTTCTGTAAGTACGCTACGGGTCAGGATCAAGTTGAACCCATGTTCCGATTCCTCAAGAGCAACCATCCCGGTCTTCAGCTCATTGTTGTCGTCCTGCCGGGAAAAACACCTGTCTATGGTAAGCCAATGGCTTTTTGGATAACTTTGCATTCATAGTATAGATCTGTTGATGTGTATAGATTTAGGGTATGCGGTTCGGAAAGGGGTGTATGGTCATGGAAATGTATTTATTCTTAGGTCATTAGTCATGAATTTAAAGCTTGTACTTACTAGCAAATGGATAAAGTTATAGAAAAGTAAGGATTAAGGTCACGATGTGTTGAAACATCACAGTAAAGAAAGCAAGAAGGCAAAAGTTTAATTACGGATAGGGTTTTAACGAGTAGATAGTTTCCACAGGTAGGTGGTTTTCGAAAATAGCGCTGTTTTCGTAGGTAGTTATGGTAGTATGGGCTTCTTCAATCGATGTAACTTAAAATAGGCTACCATATGTTAGAACCGACTCTTGATCTGACCGCAGAGTTACCCAGTAGGAACTTAAGGTTAAAACTGAGGTTGGGTAAGTTTGCAACTGATTATTTATTAGGTTTAGAGTTGGTAAAGACAGGTTAAAATGTTTAAGGGAATAGTGGGTCTAAGGGTGAACATAAGGTGAAGACAATCTGAAACTCATTTGATTGCGGGTGTTTAACCTCGAATAGTAATTTCATGTATATCAACGAGTTTTATTTATCTTTTTCTAGCCGAAGTCAAGCGAGTTGGTGACATCATGTTTGGTCTAGCCACTCAGTGCGTTCAATCCAAGAATGTGAATAAGACTTCACCGCAGACACTCTCCAACCTCTGTCTCAAAATTAACGTCAAGTTGGGTGGGATCAATTCCATTCTCGTACCCACGGTGCGTCCCTCGGTATTCCGAGAGCCAATCATCTTCTTCGGTGCTGACGTCACACATCCTCCAGCCGGGGATAAGACCAAGCCCTCGATTGCAGCGGTGGTAGCCAGTATGGACGCCCACCCAAGTCGATACTCAGCCACTGTGCGAGTGCAGTCACATCGGCAGGAGATTATTCAAGATCTGGCTGCTATGGTTAAGAGTTTGCTGCTGCAGTTCTATCAATCGACAAGATTCAAGCCGGCAAGAATTATCTACTATCGAGATGGTGTTAGTGAAGGCCAGTTCTCAAACGTGAGTTTTTATCGATTTAGGTAGTGTATTCTGGCGAATATTGAAGTTCCATTTTCTGTTCTTTTTTTAAAATTGGCAATCCGATTTGTACAATACTCTTTTAGGAAGTGGATCACTAACTCTTGGGTGTGAGTCTTAACCATAATTTCCTTATGTAAACTTCCAAACATTTGTATCGACAGTGTAGTAATTTTTTCCTATAATGCTGAAACTACTTGATCTTGATATTAAATTTCAATATTGCCCTATAGACGTCGGCTTTTATGTCGGCATTAAATCGATTATCTCTTCTAAATTCGAAAATCTGATCGTCTACTTAATTCCATTTTCATAAATGTATTTAAATACGCCTTTTCTTTTTGTAGGTTCTGAACCACGAGTTACGCGCTATTCGCGAGGCCTGTCTGAAGTTGGAAATCGATTACATGCCGGGCATAACCTTTGTGGTTGTTCAAAAGCGTCACCATACCCGTCTCTTCTGCGCCGACACAAAGGATCAAATGGGACGATCTGGAAACATTCCCGCCGGTACTACCGTGGATGATGTCATCACCCATCCCACCGAGTTCGATTTCTACCTTTGCTCGCACGCTGGCATTCAGGGCACCTCGAGACCTAGTCATTATCATGTCTTGTGGGACGATAACGAGTAGGTTTTTTATTAAGCCCATGTAAACGAATGGAAATGTTTCATCTTAAAGATATGAGCCGAACGAACAGATGCGTAGATGTCAGTATTGTATGCGTTAGAGGGAGAGGAGAGCAAAAGAAATATTGTGTTATTATTCTATTGCAAAGCATCCAAACATGTAACAACTCTATCTTAAGGTTCCTCTTTGAGTCTATGTCTGCGATATTAAAAGCTTATTGACTGATTGGTTTAACTGAGTAGTTATTCATGCCATTATCGTCTCATTTATAATCAAGTAAAACAGCAGAGCTCTGTCCATCTTTTTATTTTTGTATTATTTATTTCCGCTGTTTAACGTAGGGTTCTAAGTGTTATAGCAATTTAGACGCCCAAAGCATATCGATAACGAATAGTATTAATATGCCCAATGCTGGAAGCAGAGCCTTTAGGCACTTTTAAGGGTAGTTAAGATTTCTACCCTAGTTTTCATATTTCGGAAAGTGAAAGTAAATAGAGTAGTAACAAATGATCTAATTTTGCCAGTTAAAAGAAGATATGTACAATAAGTGGAAATTGAGATAGTAACTCCTTTTTTTCCCCTAGTTTCTCAGCTGATGATTTACAGAACCTAACATATCAACTTTGCCACACCTACGTTCGTTGCACCCGTTCAGTATCCATTCCTGCCCCTGCCTACTACGCCCATCTAGTCGCATTCAGAGCCCGATACCATCTAGTTGAAAAGGAAATAGACAGCGGGGAGGGCAGTCAAAAATCCGGCAACTCCGACGACCGAACCCCCGTTGCAATGTTACGTGCTGTTACTGTACACCCTGAGACTCTGCGTGTCATGTACTTTGCTTAGTCACAATCAACCAGCCAATCGGTCATTTATCTGTATTGAAATTACTCTTTCCCATTTTTCATTTCTCGACCTCATCTCCGTCTTTTCTTTCTGTTTTTTTTTTCGCTCTTGCCATCTCATAATAAACCCACGTAAGGTTGAGGCGTGAATGTCTCGGAAGATTTGTGGAAAAAGGCGCTGCTTCAATGTTGTGTGCTTGACAAAATCTGAGGCATTGTAAATCACTCCCACCTCGTTTCATCCTCCGCGCAGCATTTCCATTTAATATCTATCTTGTCCTTCTTTCTTGAACACCCACTCATTCCTTTTATCTCCCTATTATTGCGTCCACAATGTCGTAATTTTGATGTTGTCTCTGAGACCCCATGTACTTTAGTTATTGTTGTTTGCCAAATATAGTCTTAATAATAATATTCCTATTCAATAAACTCCTATAGCACGGTTCTTACTATAATATTGTCTTGAAATGTTCTTGTGGGGATTTGAAATTTTATGATGTTAATTCGACCGAAATTTCCGAACGTTGAACATTTCCCAATAATAAACTGCTACTTAAATTTGTGCGGTGTGCCATATAAATGACCGTGTGATTTAATATTCAAAGAAAAACGTGGTTTCTACAACTTTACTACTCTAGTAATATTTTGCAGCACAAAGTGGCGTGAATAGGCCTTTACTCACTTTAATGATAATATGAACTGAAAACAGGACCGATCACTTACCATTATTATCCGGAATACATGCCGTACTCATTCGATAAGCAGGGTCAATATTTTATCAGATTCTGCAACCGGTCACTTATTAAGCCAATATGTTTATGGTTGCACTCTTGCATAATTTAATATCTAATATCACAGCTTACAAAGCTCTGGTAATTTAATGCTTTTAACTGCCTCGTCTCTGCTATGATAAAATCGTAAGCTGCTGATTATCACATAAGGTGATTCTGCCTTCTCAACCCTAGAGAAAAATAGAATTGAAGTCGCAAAATCGACCATTATCATTACAAAACATTACATTAAGCACTAGACGTCGTAGACCAAGCATTTGCTGAAGTTCAGGGGGACGAGTCCTGACATTTGAATTTTGGAAAATGAACTATGCATTTATCGTACAACCTGAATGCAAAAATTAAATGTGCTAAGACCCTGATACTCTGATATTGTTCTTCGATCTCCTATTTATCATTTGTTTGACTTTCTGCTAATTGATTCCAGCTGCTTCCCATTACCAATTTTTGTTATTGTCACGTATTATTCTTTTTTGTGATAATAACAAACGTTGCTTAAATTTACAAGGTTGGAAAACGACATCTATCCCACCTTCATATTTGTAATAAGGTTGGTTACTATTGGGTAAGATTTGGAGTTGGAAAATCTTACCAACTTAGCTCAAGACGGAAAAGGTGCCTCTGATTAAAAAACTCTTTTCTACGTATGCTGATATTAAACAACTTCGACACTAAATTTAATCATCAGATGCACACTGTTTAGCATTGCTCTAGCATCTTTTACGAAGAGGCGAGCGCTTTGTACTTTGTATTTTTAAGTAGATAAGCAAATATAATTTATGAATATTCTCCAACTATTAGTCATCCATTTAATTAACAGGCAGACGAGGTGGTTAGTTGACTATTATTTCCGTTTATAATAAGCCTCATGATTTTCGATAAGTCAGCTGCAGATTATCTGGACCACGCTTTGTTGGGTTCTATTTATCTTAAACCAAAAGTACATGTCTTCACTGAGCTTATCCGTGACTGAGACATTTTTTGTCTCTATGTGGCATGGTTAGATACTTTATGTCATTTGTATTTCGTAAGTAGCTATGCAGGCGTCTTCTCTCATTTCCAGCTCTCTGCTATTTCTAGTCTTTAGATATACCCTATGGTGTCCAATGGACGTAATAACATACAACACAGATAGTGGAACCGATTAGCTGCTTAGTTGGCCAATAAGTAGACTGTGGTTAAATTGAGCATGAAAGACATAATAATCGGTAAACCATTGTCGAAGGGTTGAAATCTGCGAATTTTGCTAAGATGTATCGAAAATATGCTATCAACATTTATAAATATTCCCTTTGAACAGCAGAACTTCCTAAAGACTATGAGTAGAATATCGAAAGTTAAGTAAGAGCCTAGCAAGTTATTTAATGACAAAATAGAATGAATGGAGAAAAATAGATGAAGGAACACCGAAAGATGTGGTAAAATGAGCTGACTCACAATGGCGTAATGGTGGAAAATGTATCAGAGTGTAACAGAAGTTCTGTCCCTTTTTTAAATTTGAATTAAAGTGAAAATTTTGTCAAAAATTCATATATTTAGTGTTCAACATAGTCACCATTTCCATTAAATACGTCTTCCCATCTTGCCATAAGCTTTCTCATTCTTTTTTCATAAAATTTATCCAGTTTGGACTCAAAAAGAGAAACTAGCTTCTCCATTTCGACCTCTTCTCTTGAAGTAAACCTTTGTCCCAGTAAACGATTCTGTAAGCTCCTGAAAAGATAAAAATCAGTTGGTGCAAGATCGGGAGAATATGGTGGGTGATGCATGACTTCCCAGCCGAATTCTTCAACAAGATTTTTGGTTGCTCTTGAAATATTGGGTCTGGTACTGTCATAGTGCAGAATCACTCCTTTTCGATTGATCAAAGAAGGCTGTTTTCCTGCCGTTAACTACCTTTAAACGAGTTAGCTGCTGGCAGTAAACTTCAGATATTATTGTTTGATTGTCGCCCATTAATTCATAATAAACAATTCCCTTTAAATCTCACCATACACACAAAAGAATTTTTTCGGGTGCAGTCCACTTCTCGGTTGAGGAATTGGCATGAACCACGACATAGCCACTGCCTTTTGCACTTAATATTGTTGTAAAGGATCCACTTCTCGTCACTGTCAGTCAGGATTCCGCCTAAAATAGGTGCCTGAAGTTTATGAGAACACAGTGAAACACAACAGGTTACGCACTGTTGTTCATTGATTTCTAACAATTCCCATTTCCCATGTGGGATCCATTTCCCGGTCTTTGAGACTTTATCAAATCTTTTCATTTCCTTACATATGGCCATATGGCGGCTTACGTTAAAAAATTTGCTCAGTTCTCTAGTAGTGCAGGTTGGATTTTCATCAATAGTAACGTACAATTGCTCAGAACTGAGTTTTTTTTGACCATCCAGCTCTCGGTTCGCCTTTCAGGCTTAAGTCATCCTTTTTGAAACCACCTGCAGAAAACCACCCTCCGCAGGTCTTTTCATTCACAATATCTTTTGCATAAGTGTCTGAGTGTTTTCGCTGCTGAACTTGCCATATTTCCTTCATGAAATTCAAACAGTAAAGTATGCCAGATATGCTCTTTATTTGGAGTGTACATTAGGGCTGGAAATAATAATTGATAACAATGATTATCACACAATCTGAAAGAAGAAATAGTTTTATTAAGTACTATTGATAAGCATACAGTGTTAGCTAGCTAAGTTGAAGTAATCATGCCGTAAACACATGGCTCAAAAATTGGACAGAACTTCTGTTATAATCTGATACTTTACTGGTCTGGTATGAGGGCGTACAAACGAAGGCTTAGGTACTCGATTTGAATCACAGCGCATCCAGTGACGTGGTAGAATCGAATTTCTCATAAGAGCAACTCCAGAAAATCTCAACTATACCCTAGTTAAATGTAGTTAACACATTTTGTGGAAGTAAATTTTGTGCCATCGAGACTGAAAGATATGAAGAATGCAAACCAATAATTGATAAGGAAGTAAACTTTGAGTGTATTGGTGGAATGCGCTGTCCAATGTTGCACAAATCATAAACTCGAAAAACGTAATTGCATGGCGGTTTAAGGTTCTCTAATGCACAGTATTTCGTAGTTAGCCTGTACCGTGGTTATTCTTCAATCCGCGACTAAAGCTACGTATTTTTATTAGACTATGATAATAGTTGAAGTTATAGTTTGAATCTATCTAGGTCAACGTATCTGTTCAAGGAGCTTTAGGTACTTATTAATACAAAATTAGACGATAAATCTTAGTGAGTGCTTAAAGCACACTAAGGTCGCAGTTAAAATAAATAGGACAACACATTAGCTTAAATATAGCTTTATATTTATCCTGATTAGACCAATTGTCAAGTCTAAGTCAAACCCTGGCATCAACAACAGTAATAGCGACAGGGGATGAGAAAACTTGAGGAATGGGAGCTGTCCTTCTCGGAACAATGCACGCACCCTAATACCCTGAGTAATGTCTAACACCATCAGAGCACTAAAATTTTGCTTTCAACTAACTCTAAGACATGCGGAACAAAATATAATATCCCAGTTGCTTAACAAAACTTTTATTCAAATTTGTCATTTATTATTTTTGGAGCCACCCCTCGAAATAATAATACTTCGTCATAGCTATTTTGTGCTGTCTTAAATTTAGGGCGAAGAATAAAGTCCCAGTTACGTCCTAGATAACCATCCCCCTATTGACATTATGCCAGACAGACCCATAAGACAAACTCTAACTTGAAACAACCACGAATAAACGTATTCAGCTACTTTACTAACTTTTAACTTGGGTTACAATGGAGCTGGTAATTTAGCAGCTCTGTGATGGAAGTTTATCGACTCCAGTTAATTGATGAAAGATTTAAACGTACATCCAGACAGGCTAAACAAAAAATCACTTAACCTGAAGTTTGACGTCCAAAAGTACTATTCGGTCCTTGTTATGCACCTCCCACATATTTTTTTTCAGTAAAACGATGCTATTACACAATCAAATCATCAACTTTAATAATAATAAGCGGTATTAATAAGGATGAGGGAGGGGAGGTCAACAAAGTTTAATAAAGAAGGAGAGGAGAGAGGTAGGGACAAGAAGATTAGCATCATCGTCACCATCATTGACACACAGTTTGGTTTACACAAAGAGCGGAGGAGAAAAATAAACAACGAGAACACAGTCAGAGGATTTAAATTGGAAGTCGAGATACAACTTATTTTGCTGGCGGCGGCTCATACATAGGCAAAGGAGCCCGCTTATTGCGATGCCTTCGGTGCGGAGGAATTGAGGAAGTGTTTGAGGTGTCCGAAAATATTATTTTGCCCGCGGAAGAGCTTGAAAGAGTAGCAACTCGACCTCCCTGTTGTTGATGGTCCGAGTCGCCCATCGAGTGTCCATCGTCAAAGTTGGATCGAAGGCTCTGAGTGGTAGCAGCGAGATTTGTGGATCCCGGGTCGCCTACCGAAGAGCCGTGGACCATCAAACTTCCCTCCATTGTGACGTTGTTACTCAAGCCCCGAGAACCACTACCGGTTGCGTGACGGAAGCGGTTGCGAATTGAGGAGATGGAATCAGAGAACCATCTAGTCAGTCGAGAAGTTGGGCCTCTACGGTGACGGGGTTTGACACCTCGTGCATTTGGACGAGGACTTGATAATGTCTCCACGGTGTGCAGACGTGGTGCTGGCTCTGCCGAAGACCGGCTCTGAAAGAAATAGAATTAAAAGCATTATTACTATTCGACTCATTTTCACTGATGGTTATATGCTTAAGAACAGTTTGAGTGTACTCAAATTCGATCAACAGTCTTATAGTGTGTTTCGCAATTAGGTCTCCCTTTCATCAGTCAGGGGACTCAAGTGCATCGATTGTTAACTTAAAATATTAATATGGATAAATAGTCGTAAGTTCACAAATTAAATATTACTGAAATTTTCAACCTAGAAATTAGGAACCGATTTGAGGTCGAGCGAAATACACAATAGAAATTAATCAAACTATGAAAAATATTAAAGCAAAGCAAATGACTTGAGATGAACTCAATGGGAATCCCTAATTCTTTTTGAACTGTCTCTGTGAAACACGAAACCTCGGATATTCAGGTTCAGATCCAAATGATGTGAAGAATGTCACAGATTGTCACCTCTATAATATCATCGCAAATGACAGAGCCAAAAAACAGAATAAGATTATTAATTGCCCCCGAACGATTGGAGATGTCTGAAATATACATTTTTAAGGAATTTACCGCCTTCGATATCGATGTCTTAATTAAAAAGCCTCAGATTGCGCTATAACTCCCCGTAGGTAGAAGACAAATGCAAAACAAACGATAGTAAATTCATGAGCTTTAAATATTCATTAAAATAATGAACTGAAGACATCAATTTTACTAATATTACCAGAGAAATATACCCACCGAACTGGTTCTCTGTTGTTGCAATTGTTGCGAAAGCTGCATTCTCCTTTGCTGTTCCTCCTCCATATGCCTCGCCAGTGAAGACAACTGCTCCGAAGTCAACGCACCAGCAGTAATCGTCGAGTGTATCCACCTATGACTCTCATCCACAGGTAAGTCTTGAGGCGAAGTTGGTTGTTGGCTGCCTTCCACGATAGTTGAGAAAGTGGGCTGAGAGTGTCTACCATAGACACGTGGAGAAATCGGAGCGGTCAAAGTAGGTCGAAAGGCCACCCCTAAATCGGGTGGAAAGATATCAGGTGGACGAATAAAGGGTTGGAGATCTTCGGAGGATGGCTCTTCTATTTCCGGTTGGGCCTGTTTCTGTTGATGGTGAAAAGTACTGCCAATGGCAACAAAGGGATCTGATGAACCGTAGTCCATAATGCCTAAACGGGCTAGTGACTCTTCTAAAGGACCACTAACTCCGCTAGTATCCCTCCAACTTCCAAAACTATAGGGTTGGATCTCGTCGATCACTCCGGATTCTTGATGGGTTGAAGGTAGAGGAGGCCAGTTGTGGTAGGTCTGTGGGAAAGGGAAAAGACAATGATAGATTACTATGCTGTGAATTATGTATTATACCGAATACATGCATTCGCTCCACTTAGTTTTTACTCAATCTAAGAGTGGTTGATACTTAGATTATCCCTTTTCAAAGAGAGGCCTAAGAGATCTCTACTCTCAATTTTGGGTAAAAAACGCTCCTACATATTCTCAAGCCTCAAAGAAAGTGCCCACAATCACTTAGTAAGAACGAATGTAATTGCATCAGTAAAGCTATTTTACGAGTGAAATTAGTCCTAGAAATCCTCTTACAAAATTAATGATCTTCCTAAAGGATAACAGAAAGCCACAATTCCTTCCAAAATAATAAGACGAAAAGTTAAGTAGAGGTACGTACATTTCCGATTGAGTGAAAGAAAGAAAGACGTAGGAAGAGAAATTTGAAATCGGAAGGTGCGGTGATTTGCGTAATTGATTTATTACCGAGTTAATCACATGGTGTCCCATCCAACTATTTGTGTAGATGCAGTCTGTAGATAAAGAACTGCGCGTAACGTGTATGTCTGACTTTGCTAATTTGAGCCCGTTCTCAACATCTTTTCTATCCCCTCTTTTATATCATTTAATACACTTATTGTTAACCGAAAAGGTGACTCAAATACATAATAGATGATTGCAATTGTCAACAAATCATTAATGTTTGTGATAACACGAGGGGTATCTTTACAAGAAAAGCATTGTGCTAAAACTTTCTAACTTACTCTCAATTGTCGTAGGACGGAAGCTGGAGCAATCTGCCGTTGTTCATCAACAAACTGGTTCTGATCTTGCTTCGATGAAATCATGACAACACCCTCAGTTTCACCTTCAAATGATTTGACACTGAACCGTGTAGGAGAACACCGTGGAGATGGGTGATGAGACGTCTCCTCAACCTCCTTCTCTTCTTCTGTTAATTTAATCACGTCATGAGGAATGTGCCCTGACGCGCACAGTGACTTGATTTCAGGGAGTGTAAAGATTCGCGCACCTGATTAGTAAAAGTATTATTTAATAAACGCAATAGCTACTTAAGTGTATTTAAGTAGTTATTGCATTAAGCGAAAACTAACTGACCGGTTTCATCAATATGAGGCGCTTCAAACCGTGGGGTTGGGCGACGCAGGTAGATGAGGGGATCCAGCCAACAGGGAAAGCCACGAGGTATTAGATGGGAACAATGGGGATTTCTGGTTGGAGTTGAGGCGGTGGTGCTTGAGACGGAAATAGAACGCCAGTGGGAAGCACATGCCTTGGCGGCTGTTGAAAGACTAGGCGGAGGCGGGAGGTACTGGGTGTCAACGACCCACTCGTGTCGAGCCACACTCTCCAGAGTCAAGCGTTTCTGCAAAATAGAATGTTCTAATCATTAGCCGAAAACAATTAGGAAAGGTCAAATTGAACATGAAAATTTCAGCTCAATAATAATTTCCAAGTTTAACAGAAAGATTCTATTAAAGTTGCATTATTAAGAGCTATATATTCGCAAGTACAAGTCATATATGATGTCCAAGATTTGCATAAATATCAATTGATAAGCATATCGTTTGCTCAAATGAATAATGTAATGTGCTTTGCGACGATATACTCCAAATCCAGTGCCGTACGGCAAATTATTGTTAACTTTACCGCATTGAGCACCACCGGAAACATGCAATTATCTCAATCTTTAATCCCTCACAATATTCTATAATTATAGATTGATGGGAATATATATGCAACATAAGTAACAGATAAGATGGAGAAGAGGAAATCAAGCCACGATTAGATAGGCAGGCTAATTAAAGGGGGGGAACAAATAAGGAAGTTAATCAGTTTGGGGGTTTAATTTGACTCATTTCAAATCGAAGAAGATGACTGTATACACATCCAAACATAAGATGGAGTAAATTAACAATGGTATTCGTTATTTATCTCAGCTGTAGAAGATTCTCGCTAGCTTATGTAGCGTCCTGAACCGAGTGTTTCCGACCACTAATATGCAGCTTTGCGACGACTCCTTTTCTGTTCTGTATAGTCAAAATTACTCCAGATGTGTGTTTAAATGAGAATTTGAATCAATTGATATAAACTTTCACCTTATCCTTCCTCCACGTTTATTCGTTTTACATGGACTATTTTCACAATTAAAACCAGTCCGTTACTGAACTGACACCTTCTCGCTACTACAAATAATACCTAGTCATACTTTACTGCGTTCAAAAGATAGAATAGTTTGTACTAAACAAAAGCTCTGAAAGATGGAAGTGGCATCACCAAAAAGGACAGGTCAGGTGTTACTTTCATACAATTTCAACAACAAGATTAAGAAAATGCAAATGCTTATGAAAACTAGCATTTACTACACCCAAAACACAGTGTCAGCTATTCAGAAAACTTTGGTTCCAATTTTCCAAGTCAACTTTCTCCTTCCCACAGTAGATGCTACACTGAAAAATACAGACACATCACATTATGACTCTCGAGAGACAAGACCAAATAGCCCCTCCGAGTGTACATTATTCAATCTTTACAAAATTTCATTCACATATACACAATTTAGATTTGCAATTCAGCTTCCCTTCGCACAACTCTCTCCTCTGCGACTGTCCAATGCACCACTAGTCCATTTTAACCCTCATTCTTCTAATTTGGAGAGGAGTAGAATATAAGTACCTGTACATGGGATTTGCACTATATTAACCTTACCCAAATAGCGCCTATGATATGACCTTGAATTATACAGACAAAATAAATCACTAAAAGAAAACCTAACCTTAACACCAAGAAGTAGACTTACAACAGTATGCACTACTTAAATAAACCGGCATAAATTGTAATATCAAGAAGGAACTCACAGCAGGGTTTTTGCACATCATGCCGCGGATGAGGTGAGCCGCTGGTGCAGAGATATGTCCAGGAATGACATAGAAGCCTTGAGCAATGGCCTCAAAGATCTGAAGGACATTGGGAGAACTAAAGGGTACACGACCGGTGAGCATGAAGAAAAGAGAGACACCGGCACTGTAGACGTCCAATGCAGGTCCATGGAATGAGGATTGGTCGCCTTTGGCAACCTCTGGAGGCTGGACGGCAGGGGTGATCTGACCGGCTCCCACCTTAATTGAGAGAGCAAAATTTACAAAACGCATGTATTACTTGTTTAACACATGGGCTGAAAAGTCCCGGGTCTAACACATAGATGGCGCTAGTTTTATTGCAGCCACCTTCTTTCAGTTAATACTAACCTTCAAAAGACAGCTCTTATGATATTCTATTCATTACTTTGTGAGTTATTGTGCTAAGAGTGACGCTACTTT
>CAADRB010000008.1:3467032-3490346 GCA_900708905.1 Hymenolepis diminuta
ACACAGGTGATTATTCTCACTAAATACGTCACAAGATTTCACAAAGGTGGTAATGAATCACGTATGCGAACGATAAATAAAAACTGAAACAAACTCAGATTTTAAAAGTACATCTGATAATTGGTTTTAGTAAAAGAGAACGTGAAAGTGTACTGCCTAAGCACAAGCCAATTAATTTTCTTGTAGAAGATAAAGATGAAATATCATAAAACAACCCACAACTTTATTGTCTGTAAAATTCCTTACGTTTTGGGTTTGAAAATTTCTATTTTCAATCTACCCTCTCGCAAATAAGGAGAGATATTGAAGTTATGCATCCCCTGTCCAATCAAATTACATTATTTTTATCATATATATAAATAAATATAACTAGCTTGATTGATAATAAGGGTAGTAAAATTGCAATATCAAAAGTCAACCAATTTGATGATTTGGAAAGTCCTTACCTTTTGGACTTGTAGATTTTTAAGGAACATCAAATTTACCGATCTTAGAAAAAATACTAATAATTATCCTGCCCCATAGAAACAACGTAGCGTAGTACAGCAAAATCTTCGGTTCTACTTTACAAATCAATTTAAAATGTCTCACC
This sequence comes from Hymenolepis diminuta, assembly GCA_900708905.1. Lineage (NCBI taxonomy): Eukaryota > Metazoa > Platyhelminthes > Cestoda > Cyclophyllidea > Hymenolepididae > Hymenolepis > Hymenolepis diminuta. Next base: position 3,467,625 of record CAADRB010000008.1, read on the forward strand.
ACTTTAGAGCAACTAGGCATGATTACTCTAAACCTGATAAACCATTAGGTCATTCTAGTATAGTTGAAAGGTTCGACAATCACTGGTACACAATCAGTAGGTCTTATGACTAATCTTACTTAGATATCTTAACCATTGTGACCTTGGGGGAATTCTTAACATATTAGAAACAAGACTAAATGAAGATTTGAAAACAATACATCACCATATTTCACTATAATCAATTATTTGTGTCCAATAGAGTAATGAAAAGGCATTCAACAAGAGTGATAATAAATCGTAGTGGTATTCAACGTAATGATCTCATCCGATTCGAATAACAAGCGCAAATACTCGTAGATATAGTGCCATGCAAAACAAACTCGTCGAAGTTGAGCAAACCTCAGTTTCTCTCTGTTATAACAGAGCGACTGAACGTTTAGCAACTGTTTCAGATAATGAGAACGAGAAAATATATATTACATACCATATTTTATTGGGGATCTGAAGGATACAACACTGTGACTTAATATCAAATATTCTATTATTCCAGAGGAATTAAAAAATATTATTCCAAGTCTAGGATATCAAATGGATTTATTCTACTATGTCCGCGTGCCGAAGGCTTAGCAATAAGAAGCAGATCCGCAAGATCCGGGGTCACGAGAGGTGGTATAAACAGACACTGAATTCAATCATCTAGAACTCAGAACATCGAAAACATAAACTCACACAGGAAATATAGGTTTAAATGTAGGACTTTGAAGTTTAGAACATCAGGAGAGGACACAATGAACTGCTTATTACGTTTATCGTAAACAATCCGCTTAAATCCACAACTATTGAACACCTGATCGTAACATTTTGCTCTGTCACGGTTAATAAGAAATAGTAACATTACAATTGAAAAAATTTACCTATCTCGTCTCTGCTACGTTAAAAATGTCATGTGCGGTAAATCATGAAAAATAATTTGCCTTTTCAATGATTGGAAATAAAAACAAATTGAAGCGACAAGACTGACCATTCTTGATTAAAAACTACTGGTCAATAAGCACTGAATATCGTAGACAAGCATTGCTACAATCCAGAGGATGAACCTTGAATTTTGGAACGTGAACTGCCCATTAGTGAAAATCGTACAACCCGAGTCCAAGAATCAAATGACGTAAGAATCTTTGATACCTTGACGTTTCTCTCTGAATCTTTATGATACCCTCTACGTTATAAATACTTAGACTTTCTGTCAACCGATTTCGATTGCTTCCCACGATTAAAAATTGTAATTTTTTGTATTACTATGGGTAATAAATACTAACATTACTAATGACTGAAAATCAAGCGGGAGTACATTTTAGACATAAAACGTATATTCTGGCCGAATTTTACTTCTATAACAAATGATATTACAGGTACAATACAATTTCTATAAATACTCTGAAGGGTAGGAAGAAATAAACCTAAACTAAGAGAACTATCTTCTCCATTGTATTCATTCGTCAGAAGAGTAACAATAGCCGCTCTTCACACAATACGTAATAAGACGCCATAACCACTAGAAAAAATATTTAGAAATTGAGAAGCTAAGAGCTCTAGAGACCATGGCATAAAACCAAAATCCTAGAAGACAACCAGAACGTCGTCATTAAAAGCCTTCTCAAAATAAAAAAATAACAGTTTTTTGCATTATCGCGCGAATCATAGTAATAATAATGAAGTGTATCAATTAGAACCGAGACATTAAAGGACACGGTTGGAAACAAAATGGCTCAGAAACGTCAGATGTAAAAGTACAAATAAAATTGTTACTAGTTCCTCTATCCAAAACTTTACTTTCCTTAATTATTAAGGCCTGTAGAGGTGTGAACACAAAAAGCGAAAAAATGTAAACACAGCACGCTACATAAACAAGAGGGATAAAGGGAAACGTTAGGGGAAATACACCAACCAATGAAAACGCTTTCCCTTCAGAAGCGTCGCTGTGTGTTGTGACAGTAGTAGCACAGCGCAGTCCCAAGAAGGCGTGTGTGTCTATGTGATTGGCTTGTGTGACAAAAGTAGCAGCACGAAACCACGCCACAAGGACAATAAAAGAGAAAGAGGAACGCACATGTGCGATATAATACTTTGTAGGAGAGAGCGACATAAAAGTAGTCTCGTTATCGCCATCTGTGTGAACATATGATCTCATACGTTAGAAGTACTGCAAAAAGTGAAACACACCCTTCTATACATGCACAAATGTATCGATATACTGCTAATTTACAGCTCTATCTCTCATTCCCGCTCCACCCTTGTAAATAAAACCCAACGGTAGTCCAATTTTAAGCCTATTAATGAGATTAAACTACGAATGGTAACCACATAGTGCCGTGGAAGTTTCGCATAAAATAGGCATCTTGGGTTAGTAGGTAGGCTTAGATATCACCATCGTAGGACAAAGGAAGTTGCTAAGCTATCGCTCTTCCTATCTTTTTGTAATTTCACTACAAACAAGGCCGAAGGACAGACAGACAATGCAATAGGAATAGGGAGACACAAAAGATATCTAATTTGCGTGTGGGAAAAGCTCAATATGCGAGAGATAGCAAACAAGGATAAAAGGGCAGAAAACTTAAGAGAATGACTAGCAGTTGGTGAGCCACAAGATTTATCCATAGAGGACGATCTGGCTTTATCAGCCAAGACTCGCTTTATTTTTCATAAAATATAGAGATTCTCAGTTAAAAGACTAACAGTGGTTTAAGACATAAGAAAAACAATCGAGAGTGTGATAGCTAACTACATTTTAACTGAAACATGTTAATGTGAAGTAAATGAATGGTTACTGGAGAGAATTTTAACAAGCCACAAGCCCTAACCGTTATGTTCTAGAGTATGAGGTCTGTCATAAAACGATTTATAAAAATTTCCGAAATATAGGGCCAAGAAGTTGCATAGGAATGTAAACCTTCGTTTTTGAGAAACCCTCTTATCCCACGTAACACTCATTAATGTCTCAAACGGTGAAAAATCCTTACAATAAAGTGGTGGGTCGTATGGCTATTAGGTGCTGAATAAAAAAATCTCTTATTGGAAATTTATCTAGACTCTGTGATTAAACAACTTACAGAAAAAGAAACAAATCGCAATGCAACAGATCAAGAAATCGAAAACTTCGAAGACACGAGATTTTTCCCAGGTTGATGGTCATCAAAGTAAAAATGAAATCTGGAGGAGAATGGCTGATATAAAATCATTATCAGAAATCGATATTTTTGTGCCCAGATTCTAGTCAGAAGAGATAAATGATTTCTACTTACACTAGAAAAAGAGAACCTAGCTGTGAAAAACTGCTCTAATAATATAAGAGATGGGAAGAAGCTCCTCCTATTTGGAGTCACTTATTGGGGATATTTAATGGACACGCAATTCATAATTTTTGTAATTCATGACTAAGTAGTGTTGGTACGAGTATCAATTCCTATTTCATTAACTTCTCTTTGGCCACCCTAACGCAGTTTGCTGAACGCCACGCATTTGAATGTTCCGTGATGGATTATTCAATTAACACCTCTCCTTATAGTTCAAATCAGTCTGGTTCTTTGATTTAGGCGCGAATGCTTTTTAGATTATACACTACTAGAAGTCTGTACGCGACCGTCACATCACCGGTCACACTCAATTTAACTTATTTACGTAATCAGCCAAATACGATTGCGCTTAAACACAAAAAGGAAGTTGTGACATACCTGTGTTAACTTTATATTTCAATTAATATTTATGGTAATTAACAGAACCTTACCTTTTACCAGCCAACTAATCCACAGGCAATTGTAAAAGATCCATGTATTCAAACCTAAATTTTCGGATGTCCGCTTTGTTCTGCCTCAAAACGAATGGGAACTTATAGAAATAGAAAAGAAGGCAAACTTTTATGAAATTGATATCCAATGCTAGTTTTTAACCCAACAGTTTTAAAAACTAGGCTTCAACCAACTTGAAAGCTTTCAAATATTCCAAGAGACAAAGAGATAATAATCATAACACGAACTCTGGTGACCTTTTAACTTTTAAGGAAAAAAACTCGTGAAATTTCACCCACACCTCTCTTCATTAAATGCCAGACTGAAAGCTACACCTCTTTCTATCTAACTTGTGTTAGTTAGATATGAAGTTTGACTAACCTCTCTAATCGAACGGCCTTAACAACGGTGCAAATCAACACAAGGTCTCCATCTCTGTGATCTTCCTGCTGCAACCCTTCGATAGAAATCTAAGAAACTATAATTTCCACCTGGCACTTCTTTAGCCTAGTCTATCAGAATATTTCGCTAAAAAACGCCCTAAACAGACGTTAAAGTGAATAATTGATGATTATAGCGAATCAATGCGTCCTCTGATAAAAATCACGATGTAAAGTTCACGCATTTTATCACAACAGGAGAGACAATAGGCAGTTAAAAAGGTCTGAGAATGAAGTTGTGGGCTTGTGACTGGTAAGGTTATTTAACAAAAAAACTATTAATCTATTTCATGGTAGGAGTTTAGTACCTGTGCTTTCTCATATGAGGACAACTGATCGAACGGCGTTATACAAGTACGTATACGTACGTATGAATCCTCTTAACGTTGAGCCGGTGTGGCTTTCCAGCCAATTCTTTAAAATTATACTCATGCAAGTGACCTGACTTAGTGATCGTCATAATAATAAGATATCTCTCACCGGTGTAGTAGAAATGATTTGGAGAATGTACATTCAACGAATAATATATGGAATTGGGAGAAAAGTGAGACTGCTGTATAGGATCTTTGAAGTTACATTTCGACTCTTCTCAACTACCATCTAGAAAAAAACAAAATCAATGATCAATTGGTAACCATTAATCCCTTAGGCGTAAGCATCTAAACCTCTATCTGAAATGTAAAAAGAATCTCAAGTCTAGACACTCATATTGTATAGAGGAATAGCATCTTATAGTCTATGCGATGGAAAACAGGCACTCTTGATTAGAATAAACCAGGACGGTTGATTTTTTCCATTACATCCAGCGCGACAATGAGTATCGAACCAAAATGACGTCTAACTTGGCTACGCTACGAGAACAAAATTCGAAAATCAAAAAGTTTCTTAATTAATTAAATTAAATTGAATATATAAATATGCTGCAAATCCGCTTAAATATCAATCAATCAATCAATACCTTCCTGACGTTTACCGGTTTAGCGAAATGCAATCATTAGCAAGAAAATCAGTTAGAAGTTGCCTTTGAAGCTTCACAGAAAAAAAATGATTCAACAAGAATCATTAATTTTGAACTAGAGAATCGATTATTAAAGGAACGTTCTAACGGAAATCGTAACCAGCCTAAAAAATATTAACTAAGTTATTATGTTTGCAAATATTTGATATGAGAGCATTATGTGACGAAAAAAACAAAGCAAGCCATATAAAAAATATCAAACGTTTAATTGCTAATTTGAACCGGTTGGAAATTTATACTGTAGGCGTTCCGATAAGTACCACTTGGAAAAACGGATGAACAATGGAAAGCCAACAATATAGGGAAATTTAAACTTTGCCAAAATAAGCAGTAATCAAAATATAATTAACAGTTCGGAAATACTTTAAACATATAAGGTACACAAAAAAGTATAAAGAAATTGTGCAATTAAAAATCTTGTAACATATTGATAACTAATTATACAAAATTGATGAAAGGGATAACTCAAACAAATAATACGCAAACTGGTCAGTAATTAACATAAATAAGCTCATAAACATACCTCTGAGTAGTAAGACTGAGGGTGAAATGACTGTGAGAAGCCGCCATAGCGGTCCATGAACAATAAGTCATTGTCTCCTTCACCAAGATATGGATCCAAACTGCCTGGAATATTATAAAATCCAGAGTCCGAGATTTGATGACCACGTTCTTGGTCAAAAGATTCACGAATCGTTTGCTGCCAACCTCTACTGGGTTGTGAAGTTTGAGACATTCCGTCTGATTCCCTTTCAAATTCTTCAAAGAAATTTGCAAATGCTCGGGACCTTGGGGCAGCGTCATTTTGGTTAGAAGATTCAATAGGGGGACTAGCATCTACTTCATCAGAATAGGATGCTGTAAATCGCACCCCGAGCCCAGACAATGATTTCCGGTCCGAGGACATTGGTTATTAGATCTACTTCGTTTCCTCATTAAGTGGAAGATCGTGCACACCACCAACGGGGGGTGTTCCAATAGGACCGCGCGGCCAATGCTAAAATATGGTTCGCCAATCAGAAGTGACTTTGAATTTCATCAATTTAGTCATATTTCGTATTTAGATAGAATTAAAGTATTTTTAAAATCTGATAACATTTTAACTTATGGGATATATTATTTAATTATTTATAATTGAAATTAGACAATATTTAATATTTTGGTAATTTTAAAATTATGAACTTTGTTTATAAATTATTTTGCTATAAGGAGAAATATTACAATCAGATTTTATTTTTACTTCACGGTAAATATGATCTAGGATCAATTAGTTCGGTAAATTAGGAGCGATGATACTCCTTTTAACATTGACGTACATACCTTTGTTAACATCAATATTAACTGTTTATAAAATTGCTGTCTAATTATGATTAAATATTTTGTGTTTTTTTAATATAATTATTTCATTCAATTATGTAACCGATTATGAACAATAGCCTAATTTGTCGCGAAAGAAATTTCGCGTGTAAGTCCGATAACAATAGTGGATTGGACAAAAGACATGCATGGAGAGTGCAGTCTCGACACAATCCTACCGCACATTCATAATGGGACTCCATTCCATCACGCCAAAATTTAGCGAGCTTGTTTAAATATCTGACCATACTAAACTTTCCACTTGAACTAATTGGTTTATTGGGGTGACAGTTCTCAGCTGTCGTTCACTATTCTAAAACGGGAGGGGCCTAAGCTCCGTAATTCTTTGCCTTATATTTTACTGAGTGAGTGTAGTATGCTTTAACCATTGATTCTGCTGCCCTTGTTAAAAACGACCCACACTATTTGGCTTGAGTCGGCCGAAGTGGACTCAATCAACAGTTCTTATTGATCTAATAATAACCTTACCTCCGAATTCTTTGCTTATATCTCAACTCTACTTTCGTCATGTAAAGTGAACTGACGGGATACGATAAATCGCGGCTAGTTCGTGGGTGTGTTACTCTTCTTTGCCCATTTAAATTGATGAGAGCAATTTAGTCAACCAATGTCCACATTTCATAACGCTATTGATAAGCAATAAGTTTAGTAAGGAAAGTGACCCCCAACTCAACTAAGTGACGCTTGGAAAGATCAATAATCTGACATAGTGTTGGGAAAATTAATCAAAGAGAAAGTCAACTAGAATCATCAATGAGTAAGCCACTAATCTGCAAATTCGAAGTTTTCCAGGTTGGAATGAGATAACTATAACCATAAGGAGATCCTATAACAAAAAAGAGTAAAAGCGACGAATCTACAGATGGTTTAATAATAATAAACAAAAGATGACACTATGCGCTAGTTTCTCCAAGAATACATTTAAGCTGTAGCCTTGACAGTGGCCTTTTCTCTCTCTTCTTGGTATTCGGCAATGCGACGCTTTATCTCAGGAGTGAAGTGGCGAATGAGGCCCTGTAAGTATGAGAAAACAAGCCGATAACAAACTGCAACCACTTATATGTTTTGTGAAGGAATAACAAAGGACACTTACTTGAACAGGCCACGATGCACCTTCACCGAAGGCGCAAATTGTATGTCCCTCAATTTGCTTGGAAATCTCATTGAGGAATTGAATTTCCTCCTCTTTGGCGTTACCCGTTTCTAATCAGAAAAGGTTATGCATATATTACTTATTATATATATAAGTAGATGACTGATTAAGGTGCTCACGAAATCGGTTCATAATCTTCCACATCCAAGTGCAGCCTTCGCGACATGGTGTACACTGACCACAGGATTCATGCTTGTAGAATTCACTCAAGCGGGTGATACAGCGAATAATATCGGCGGATTTATCAATCACAACAACGGCCGCAGTGCCCAAACCAGACTGCACTTCCATCAAAGCATCGTAGTCCATTAGCACAGTGTCACAGATGCTTTTGGGAATAACCGGGGTGGAACTACCACCAGGAATAACAGCGAGAAGATTGTCCCACCCACCACGTACGCCGCCAGCATGTCTTTCAATCAAGTCTTTAAGAGGGATTGACATGCTTTCCTCCACAGTACACGGATTGTTCACATGTCCTGTAAAAGTAAAATACTTCAAATACTTATTTTAAATCAGTTTAACGAATTACCATCTACAAACAAGAAGCACCTACCGGAGATGTTAAAGAGCTTTGTGCCGTGATTATTTTTACGGCCGAAAGAAGCGAACCATTCACCACCACGACGACAGATGGTAGGCGAAGCAGCGACTGTCTCGATATTGTTGACCGTCGTGGGGCAACCGAAAAGGCCAACATCAGCCGGGAAAGGAGGCTTCAAGCGCGGTTTGCCCTGTTTACCCTCAATGGACTCAATAAGAGCTGTCTCTTCACCGCAAATATAAGCACCACCACCACGATGGATATAGATGTCGAAATCATAGCCAGAACCGCAAGCATTCTTTCCAATCAAACCAGCATCATACGATTCATTGATAGCCTCTTGTAAAATGCAAGCTTCATTGTAGAATTCACCACGAATGTAGATGTAGGCAGCCTGTGCCGCATTTCCAACGCCAGCAATCAAGCAACCCTCAATTAGGGAGTGAGGATCGTGCCGAATGATCTCACGATCTTTACAGGTGCCCGGTTCACCTTCATCACCATTAACAACCAGATATCGTGGACTAGAACATCAATAATTATCCAAGGAAAAGTGGAAACATACCGGCCATCACTCGGCTTACGCATAAAACTCCACTTAACACCAGTGGGAAAGCCTGCACCACCACGTCCCCGCAAACCAGATTTCTTAATCTCTTCGATAATCCAATCTTGACCCTTGAGGATTATCTCCTTTGTTTTATACCAGCGACCCTATTGAGATGAGGAAATTATGGGAACATAAAAAGTAGATATCAAACTCTCTGGATAGCGCCTTTGAGATGCCAATCATGTCTACCGTAAAGATTATTGAAAATACGATCCTCGTCTTTCAAAGGAGCTGCAGCCCCACTCTGAAAGCATTACAATTCAAATCAATTTATGAAAAATAAACGTACCACTGAACGAGTTATCTGTGAAAACTGAGCCCCTAAACGGAGATTTCGACCTGAATAGAACAATAAATAATGGTACGAAATTTAGAAGTTTCATATGATGCAAAATTTGAATAATGTGTTAATAGTGAGGGTATTTGGGAGTTAAATAAAGAAATCTAAATCCTACTTATATCTCCAAAAAAACGTTTAAATAAACGAATTTATTCAAAAAATTACTCACAATACGTCAAGCTTTTAGCCATTTGCATCTACAGACTTAGGCTATAATAGATAAGACACTCAAATGCGGCGCTAATTAGAAGAATAGTCAAATTTTCTGAAATGAAATATATTCTTGCTTCGATATATGCATCAAAACATCTCAATTTATTCAAGTAAAAAATAATTTTTCAGTTCTTGTCAACATTGCGAACTAAATTAGTGTCAACTCTACAATGTACGGCTATTATTTCACGATTTTTTTTTATGACACTTAATTTATGACATTGTCGTTATGGCGACCTTAGCAGAGTTCTTTCCTATCTGATGAGGTCTCAGGTGAAATTCAAGTTTAGTTTTTATTCGCGATTGACGTGCCCATATTAAATATTATAAATCCTCATATCTTCCTAATGTTTTCCTTTTACTTTTAATAAGCCATAATTTACGGTTGATAGACACGCATTTAGACATGCACTTGTCAAAAAAACATTCCAGTGACATAGTCCACTAAACATGGCTGGCAATGAATATATTTAACGTTTGAGGATAGATGTATACTTCTGTAGCTAAATTGAAATGCCCTTCCCGACAGTATCTGTACTGTGCTTGCTACACGAGTGAAGTTATTTATTACATAGTTTTGGCCTCGATCCATATTACATCAATGGTGAATGTTTGGTTATATTATTCATCCTCATTTTCTAATCGACTTTATAATTTCATATATAATTTTCTTACCTATCCGATCTCTACGCCATAATTTAATAATAGATATTTTCTGTTGCATTTCAAGAAGTGAGTTGCAAAACCCTCCTTCTCATTAGCTCAACATTCACTTGTTGTACTAGGGAAAATACAGAATGTTTGAGGAAACGCCTTTTATTAAAAATCGCTACTAGAGCTATCACAATGATATTTCCAAGTCAAGAAGCAAAGAAATAGTTCTGAATGAAATAAAGAGAATGTATTCTTTATTTCCCATCTTTTGATTCTTGCTTCTTTTAATTCCCTTTTATTTGAGCGATCTTATTTGCATTATGATTGTAAACAGCGCTTAATATAAATCGATTTATCGATATGAAAACAAGCATCTTGTGCTGATGCAGTAGTTTGGGTCGTTCTGTATTGTGATGTTGTCGGGTCGTGTTTGTAACTAGTGCTATGTCTTAGGGAATCTAAGAGTCGGTTATGGTATCCTATAGAGAAGAGCAGATTATAGCAATTTTATTTTGAAATTATTAATTTTGATTGATCACATATTTATTACTGCCTTAATATAAGCTAGTAATCTTAACATTCTATTACTCAGCGAAACAAAATAATCATACCCTCAAACATTTGAGGAAGGAAATTAACTATTACCTTGAGACGTTTAATTTATTTAAAAAATATCATTTTTATGAAAAACCGTTTTTGCAAATATGGATTTACTATTTCTCTAGTTGATACAGGATAATGACTGTTAGTTGAGTAACCATGGGGTGTGGCAACGGCAGTATTTCTCTTAAGATTTTATTACAGACGGCAAATATCAATCAACACCTGATTATCAGAAAAACGATAAGATTTCAGCTAAAATATCGGTAGGCGGTCTAGCACTGTGTGCGAGTTTGATCATAGATACTTACACAGATGTTAACCATCACGTAAAGACATCGACGACCACACATGATTGACATCAACCGAAACCCTTTTTATATAAACCAAAATTTTTTTACCAATAAAATGAGGTGGGTTCACGGCCACCTCTGTATTGATTTAATGAAATGAGTGACTTGAATTATCCCGTATATTTCTCCTAATGACTCTATTCGTGGTCCGGGCTCACATTACCTTATTACAGATTCTATTATAATATCAATCCTGTTCTATCGTACATCAATTATTTGTTGTAGATTAAACAAAACATCGTATTATATATTACACTGTGTGCTGTCAAATGTGCGAACATGTGCTCATACGGTATGCATCAGACCATTAAGTCATTAATACCAACCGTATTGCTCCTTATGCAACCTTTATTGGTTCTCTTATGCGCCCTTGTGCTACTGATAGAATGATTCAGCGATTGTAACCTGACTTTGTGATTAATTAGTCTAATATGGCAATATCAAGATAGAAAATTGATAAGAATATTTGTAACCATCTTTAAGTGTTGATAGTTTTGTAATAAAATCTTAAACGACTGAGCATAATAATGGGAATTTTCACTTTAAAAACGATGGTAGATTGCTACTAGATCTTTAGAAACATTAAGGAATTTGAGACTGTTATAAGGCATAGTCAACCTTCTATTATCAGGTATTCAACAATCGATGAACGATAGTCGAATTTGTCATGCCATGACTTGCCATGGTGTGACATGGAAGTGTCATGGCGATGACATGGAACCGCTGACGCACTTCGGGCGCTTCATAAGGTAATGATTCACCCTCCTATCAGCAGCATTCCCAAAGGGCACACATGTTGACTCATATGTCTGGACTATCCTGTCAGATAATTTTTTTATTGGTTGTATATCAGAATACAAAATGATCAATACCACTTAGCGTACAGCAAATCAATTTCATTACCACAATCCCGTTCTCACTGATACCCATCCCCTGCCCTTCAAACGTCGTTTTCTCCAACTCCTTCGTCCCTTACAATGATGCAATATACCTATTGAACATTATCGCACACTTGCTCTTATGGGTTGGGAAAGATTGTGTATCCTGTTAGCCCTTTAGGAAGATCATTTGCTTTATTAAGGGATAGCTCTAGGCCTTGCTTGGTCGGGTTCCTAAAATAATTTTACTACCAGACTTTAATCTTTATTTCCAAAAAGGGATTTATTTTAATATTACAGAGTTTCATCTTCCTGTAACTCGGCGATTATGGTACCTAATAATATCATTCTTTCTAACGGGAAATCCATACATCGGATTCCAGTAACTTTAGCCACTGGTAACTAACAGGTTACGCGAAAATTACGATTTCGCAAGTCAGACGTATACATTTTATAAGCCATACACGAAAATTGATTGGTAACTGCGCTCGTCCGCCATGTTAGATGTCATGGATTTAATTCCCATCGGCAAACACTCAGTGAGAGGAACGGCCAACCACACTTGTTTAGTCTGGCGAGTTATTGAATTCGAACCTCTCATCAGGGAGGCCTTATTTTGCCACTCTCTTCTCAAGTTTAGCCTTGGAAAACGCTTTCGTAAATTGACTTGGGAACTGTTAATATTAATTAGTTGGAACTGGTTTATTGTTACTCTTGTATTTATTATTATTCTTGTATTCAATACATTTAAAGTATTATCCGATTCTGGTTGTTCTGACACAGCTACCGTTGGGTAAAATTTCAAAAATTTCATTCTGTTTTTTAGTATAATTAAAAATTCACATAGTCTCGCCTTTAACTCCCCCTTCTTTGCTATATATCTAGTTATCCTGTTACAACTGGTGACCCTCCAATCCTAGCCCACAACAAATGAAAGGGTGCTCCAACCAGAATCAGTGTTGTAAATGGGTCTCCCAGAGATAACAATAACAGCATATGAAAAAAACATACAAAATGTCTTCTTCTTCTTCTTCTTCTGCTTTTCTCTCATACAACAGTACCAGAGTGGTTACTAATAGTAATAGAATGCGATCAAATAAACTATAAACAAGTAAGGTAAGACGGTGAGTGGGGAAGAGGCAGATGTTGAAAAAAAGTGACTGAGAATACAAGATAAACGCCTCCACTCCGAGCTCGTTAGCTTTACTGTTATTGATTTCCACTGCTGCCACCTTGTTGCTGTTGTTGTCTTATAAGAGCTTGTAAAATTATTTGCTGCTGTTCGGGAGGTGCGAATTGTAAATATTGCATGAAATTCAGGTGTGCGGTTGATTGCGGATGCTGTTGGTGACCACTACTGCTGCTACTGCCATGTTGATGAGCCATTCCAGGATGTCTAGGCGGGGCGTCTGCAGTGGGTGCAGATACTGCCGACGGCGCTGCTCCAGAAGATGCTACCGCAATATACCGTTGAAGCTAAAATAACAAGTTAAAACATACCAATTTTAGCTACCTCTGTTCAGATAGTGTAATGTGCTTAATATTATTTAAGATTATTCTTCTATTTCAACATTGAAAAGAAAAAATGAATTATAAAGGCCAGACCAACCATCATTGTTAAAAAAACGGCCAGTAAACAATAGAGAGCATGAAAAATGATTCCAATCACACATCCATTGAGCCCTAGTATTCTGAAACCTCCCTAATGAAATAAACTCGCCCTCCAGTGGAGTATCGAACTTACGGTTTCTGACTTGACAAATACACACACTGTCCACCAAGCCATTAAAAGTTTCAATGAAAAAGCATTAAGAGGGATTTGATCACGGATCGTCTTTAACTTTATGGGGCACAATGAGACATACTTTAGATAATCACCAGGCATGCAGATACCCAAATCTCCAGCTCATTCATCGAAGTTGCTGAGATCATGACAGATGGTGCTCAAGAGACTAGCTATCACCATCAATCGGACATAAATACCTACGTGGTAATTAGTCCGTGCGTCCTCAGCCATGCATGCATACTCATCCTCAGTTTATCTTATAAGCCACCAGAAACTTGAAGTCGACTCACAACCTCACAGGGAGTAGACCAATGAGGAAACTAACATGCCAAGATAAAGTCATCTTCATTTCCCTTATTAAAAGAGGGTTGTGACAAGATAATTGCCTCCTCCCTTCCTTAATACTCATTATGGTACCTGGACCTCATTTTTGTCTTTCATTTATCGATTATATTCCATTTCATATCAATTTGCCTTGATAATAAAAACCAATTTAGATCACACCTCCTGCAATCGCGCTTCCTCGTTCTTGTAAGAATTTATCGGATTCTCCCTTGTCTAATTCATAGTCAATGTTCTAAGTGGTACAAACTAATTACAAAACTTACCATTTCGTAGAGGGCTGCGTTTTGCTGATAAGCAGCTATCTGTGCAGGGGAGGGCTGTTGTTGTTGACCTGACTGCTGGGGTTGTTGCTGCGGTTGAACACTTCTTTGCTGCAGCTGTTGTTGTTGAAATTGCTGTGTCGGCAATTGAGGATAAAACACCGGTGCCCCTTTGTGACAGGATTCAACAGGGGGTGGAGGAGCAGGATTTCCAGAAATACGAAGATTTTGGGCTTGTTGCTGCTGACTGCTGCGTTGCTGACAATAGAATGCATTCTCTCTAGCTGTGGAAGTAGGGTTCATCGTGGGATGTTGGAAGGGCGACATTGGGGGAGCTGGCTGTTGTTGAGGAATAGGAGGGCCTTGGGGAGCTCTGACGTTACCGTCACTGCCACCACTATCACTACTAGTGGACGCCCGTCTCATCTGATCTGAAAGCATCATCCTATTGTAAAATTCCATCATAGCAGCCTGATACATTTCTGGTGAAAACTCAACCCGTTGTTGAGATTCTCTCTGCAGTAACTGTTGTAGGTAATATTGCATGGCAGGATTTTTGAAATGACCAGAAAGCATGGCAATTACATCAGGATTAAACAAAGCAGCATACTGCTGAGCCAACTGATGTTGCTGCATAGCAATTGTAGTAGGAATCGTTTGAGCGGCCCTTTGAGCGGCAAATTGCTGATCCCGCAAAAATTGCGCTGCGTTTTCAGGGAGCACGTTTCTATTTTGAGGTGGCGGTGCCGTTGGCTGTAGTTGAGGAGGAAGATATTGGGGTCTAGAGGATGAAAGATTGGAGGAGGGAGTCCTAACAGCAGCAGAAGACTGTTGGCGCTGATTGGTTGACGTCATTCCTGACTGATGTTGACTTCGATGATGATGCTGTGTTGAACTTGAACTAGGAGGTGGAACACCAGTAGGGGGATAGAAAGTACCTCTAGCATGAGTTGTCATGGTTGGCTGTGAAGTGGCTAATGAGACATTTGACACTATGGGAGGCCTACTTCCACTACTTCCACCAGGTGCCATCAAATTCATAGGTTGTTGATGCTGTTCAGGTTCTGCCAGCAACTTTGGCAAATAATGTCTCATTAATTCGTTTGTATTAAGAGGCATATGACCTGTTTGGATTAATGCTTGCAACTTCTCCAAACCACAAGATTTAAAAATCTGTTCATACTCCTAAGAAAATGGGTGAAAAGTACTCGTTACTTATATGCATTTAAGTAAAAGTATATATATGAGGGAAAATGAAATCGAACCGGAGGCAAATTCATTACAGGAGCAGAAGTAGCCTGTTCAGGAGCAGGAACTCGAGTTGGAACATCGGTTCTAGTGCATCTATCTGGTGACTTTGAAGTCAGATTTCCATAACCTGCAGCGGTGAGTTGTGATGCAGTTTGATGTGGTATTGCAGCTTCAAGCTCTCGAGACTGTTCGGCACTAGAAACATCAGTTGTTGTTCCGGCTTTTGTGTCCACTCCAGAAACAGGGATAGACAAAGTAGATTGTTCGAGTGGTGATTTGACATCCTCTTTTGTTTTCTCTACACTCTCCATTGCTTCATCCTTTACCTGTTAGGATGGGAAGATTCTTTAATTATTATGTTTTCCCTTAAGAATATGACCGAGATTCTTACATATCCGCTTAAGCATATTTTTATATCCGTCAAAATAACCGAGGAGATACCAAACTGTTGTAGTGGTAATATTTACTAAATTTACATTGAAGCCAGATTCTCTATTCTCACTGAGACGGGGCTAAAAATTTACTTGACCTCGAGATTGTACTACGTGCCCATTGGGGGTGGGAGGTATACTGCTACTAATACCACCAGAGATTTCCAAATGAGTAAAACTCTACAATATATACTGTTTCCGATAGATTTCAAAATATAAAATAATAGGATATAACAAAAAAGAGCATAAAATACCAGAAAAAGTTAGTAAAAATATACATTACCTCCTCTTGTCTGTCCTGTTCATGACCATTTAGAGAATGCTCAGGGGAATTCAGACAAGATGCATAAGTTGGGGAAACAATGCAGAAACATTCCGGCCACTTCTTGACTATTAAAAAAAGAAGAAAAAGGTAGAAGGTAAGTAGGAAAAAAATAAAAAACATAAAAGTTTTATTACTAAAATTCATTGAAGGCGAACTTTAATAAGCCCTGCAAGGTTAAGATCATGTAAGATCTTATCAATCTGCTAGTAACCTGGCCATTAGAAGAAAAAATGTATCTAAGGTGGTTGATCGACAACGCCGCGAATATAAAAATACTTTAGAAAAGGGAAAACTGATAAAATTCGGATGCTGAAGAAAAGGAAATGAAATAGCTAAAAAGTAAAAAGCGTAGGACTTTAATTCAAAGATCAAATTTTGTAATCACTTGATGTCATGACATTCATTTCTAACTTTAATTGATCCCTTTTCCTAAACCCACATTGGACTGTTTATTTCAAATGTCTTTATCACTGAAAGGTTGACATTTTTTCCGCCTTGCCTTGGGTAATTTATGATAAAGAAGGAGAGGAGATCAAATCTGTGGGAAAGTTGACGTAATAAAAAGTGCCACTGAAAATCCATCCAACGAAATGGGCGCATTTAGTCCTACATACACACATATATATGTTCGACTAGAAAAAAAGACGAAATCCAAATGATAAATCCTACAGATAAATTAGTTCGCCGTATAATCGACCATCAACCACAATTGACACATGTGCCTAAAAGGTAAATTATGAATGAACCCTCGGTGTCATCAACTCTTTGCAAATAAAGGTGAGAGGACGCCAATAGAACCAACTGGTAGACCCCTCTCTTCTATAGAAAAATGCTTGAAAGATTATGTGAAAACAGGATGGCTAAGAAATAACATGAAATCACGTCGTCCGGGTTTTTCATATGAAAACTGTGATTTACTGACTCCCGGATTCTGAAATGAATAAAATCTAGGGTCCAATCCTCATTTCAAGCGTTTGCGTTTGGCACTAACTCGTAACTTGGGCAATATACTAAGATGTGATCCGCAGACGTGGTATCTCTGCAGTTTTCCGGGTCTTATTACGAACGTCCTGATATATTACAATAATTGAGATAAGATGCTTTGGAGCTCAGATGAAGTAGCTTATTTTGATCTCATTCTCTCTAAATCCTAACCATTTTCCTCTTCCGTCGTGTTCAGATATTTCTCCAAACCTTTTTTACTTCATCGCAGGAAATAAAATAGTGAATAAACAAAAATAAACAGACCCTCAGGTTTAGGAGAAGATTGTGCCTTTTTGTTGGGTTCCGTAGGTGTAGAGAGAGCTCCTTTGCCTCTTCCTGGCATGTAACAATACTTCAAGTAATGCAGTCGACATTTGGAACAAGCTTGCTGAAAATCCTGTGTGAAAAGGAGCGGAAGGAGGAGGGGAATACTTTAATTATTAATATTCAAAATAAAAACAACAACTCTCAGACGATTTTAACTCACCATATTTTGCGCGATATTCAGGATTGTTTCCGTTGTTTGACTATCAACTATGCCATCAGAGCAGAACTTACATGAACCGGTATATTTTGTACCTAAAAGGGGAAAAGGAACACGCAGACATATCATCCATGGTAGGAGATAATATTAAGTAAGTGCTCTCGTCAAAAAGCGTCATTTGCATTTAAATCTCCGCTGACTCAAAATTAAAGAGATTCACTTAAATAAGCGGTAATGTGACACCTCGATTTCGACAGTAACTTCTTAGTCCGACCTATCTCTCTGGAATTTGTTATGGTTTCCCGCAGTTGTAATATAATACCACGTGATGAAGATTAGACGTATTCTTTCTAGAGTATTTTGGATCTTTTGTACTTAGTTGCCAATAAGTTATGGCTAGCATTGACTGTCCATTTATTTGATCGGGTTAGAAAAAAGTATGATGTGTAGAAACGATTCGACCAACCGGTAGATGAGTTATGAATTTAGAAAACACAAATTTATTCACGAACCCCAGTAATTTAAATTCGGAATAATGGAATATTAAGCAGTGAATCACTGCCCAGATTTTATTCTGTTTCCACTTATCTAGGACAAGCTCTCTTGTTCAGAAGCTATCTTGTAATAAAAAACGCAATTTATTGACTTTTCGTGGGAAAAAAATATTTTTTGCAGTGTGTCACTGGCGTATTGGTCACCATCTGTCATATCAGAAGTCGTTTTTGATTCTTATCGGCACGCATCCAGTGAATGGGATGGTCAGCCTCAACGATTTAATCTAGTTATTACAGTGGGTGGTAAGATTCGAGTCTCTCACCCAGGGAGGCTCCATGAAGCTCTCTACCCAAGATAAGTGATGGAAAAAACTCTCCTAAATGGGCATGAGAAACAATTAATTCACTAAATACAGCTGATCAAAAGAGATGTTTAGCTTTAAAGTCTCCGATTTGAGGAATCGGCAGAGAACATTTGGAAGAAGTAAGCTTTAGCTTTCGATATTAATATTATTATCTCTTTTCATTAAAGGCACTGTTCAAGAATCTAAGTTTTTCATGATGCCAGCCCATATAATATGGTAGAATACATCAAACAGGTGAGAGTGGCGATACCAGTAGGAAATTTTCAACTTGATCGAGTTCGAAAGTACGCCTTCTTCTGCTACCAGACTAACTGATTCCTGAAGTGCGGGACAACGAAAAAAACATGCAAATGCAAACCTAAGTTCCAGAAAAACGTCAAATGATTGCCACCAAAGCGGCATGAATCGCAACTTGAGCTATTCAGGAGTCCTGGATTCAAGAAATAAATCTGGACTTACTTGCCCTTTTTGACAAATATTACATTAAAAGCTTACACCCCCTATTCAAACAGTACCTAATGGAGTGACTGAATGCTGTAAATAAAAAGGGTTAAGAAGTAGCTTAAATTCCTAATTTTCTCACTTTTTTAAATTGCACGATCTATCTGCAAAAAAAAGCTTTTAAACTTTGGCAATCCGAATGTGCGCTTTTTATGCAATCCTACCAATTTGAACTCGATGGAGAGATGAAGAAAATGCAGTTGAATGTCTTAGGAAAATTTTCACTCACTTTCATGGAAGTCAAGCTCTCACAGAACGCTTCCTATAACTCCTCCCTCTCCTCTCGGCCAAAAAAGTTTATAAGGATAGAGAAGTCCTAATCGCAACTGAACGTATGTGGAAATCCTTGCTTCAAGACTGGAATCTTCCATTCTACCTTTTCGTCTCCATAAATAGTATACTGAGAGCCATATACCTCGTATCTTTAATACAACCTTTAATTCAAATGAATTAAATACAAACCCGACTCCATTACAGAAAATAAGACGGCCACTGGAGCAGCATCCATTTCATATTATGACAAATATGAAAAAAGAAGGTACCTACCGTGAGTAGAAACTGGTCCATTATCACCATCGGCCACAAGAGGATCGGGCTCAACTAGAAAGAATTAAAAAACAGTATATCGTAAACATATTGCTTACACATCGACAATTTTAGACCTTATGACTTATTTCTTTACCTCCCCCTAAATGCTGTCCATGTGACCTAGCCTAACCCCTACCAACCATCAATATTTAACACGCATGTTAATCGAAATATAAACAGTAAACTTGAATTAGATTTCACACATTTTTTACTCGTTTCACTAATTGGCTGGACGTTTTCCAACACTCAAATTAAGCATAGCAGTAGCCTCATATAGCCTTCCTTGTGTAAAGCTCAAATTCTGCCGCTCTTCTTATTAGTCAGACTCGAACCAGTGACCTCTGGCACTGCAAACGAATACATTAGCCGCCGCACCCCCAAGACACAAACACTTCGGCATGAATACCGTCATTCTCCAATCACGTTTTATAACAAAAACTGATTGAAGTTAAAGGTGAGTAAATGGCGACTCAAATAGAACACACTGATGGTAATAAGCACCAACCCTCTTCAATAAAATATTTAAGATTCAAACAACTGACAACAATCATTTGCCGTAATTTTCAACTTTGCAAATAAATATGCACTGATATTAATCATATAATGTCACATATCAAATAGAAATCACAAATAGCGTTTATAAGCGTATAACTTATAAAGCGGAAAGATGTCTTACGAGATGGACGTGAACTTGTACTATCTAAGTGCCTAAGTAAAAATTGTAGGCAGTTATCGTCCAAGTGTACTTATAGTGTACCCATCAATTGATTATCTAATTGATAAAAGTACAGTTTTGCTATTTCTCCTTTATAATTCGACTACTAAATTGTGTTTCTCTAACCCATTCATTCTCTTTGAGTTCGTTCTAATCTAAATTCGATATCTTAAGGTGTGTTTGAAAATTTAGAGGCCACCAGATCAACGCCCTATGATACACATTAAGCGACGTGGATGACTAAAAGCACTGGCAAATGCTGATTAACGAGAGGGGCGACATTATACGAGTTTCTTATAAGAGCAATTCCAGAATATCTTCTCTACACTTTAATGTATTCGGGGAGTTTTGGGTTTCTTATTCCACTCCGTGATTAATAATATTCAAGGGAATTTTTTTTCAATTTTGACTTTAGAGGAGAGACCCTACCTTAAATAGTAGTCAATCCACATATACCCATACTGATCGACAATCATTGATAATACTGGCACTCTTGACCTCTAAATTAGCAGAAAAACAAACTTCAATACCCTACCCCTTGCTTGACCAGTTAATTTTATTCTAACAGTACTCATTTGCTATAAGTCCTTAAGTGATAGCAAGCCATCATTGGCTGATAAGGCCTATTTTTTACTACTAAGCCTGAGAAAAAGTGATCCACTGATTTAAGAAATGAAAACAGCTTCAAACACACCTTTTTTGGTCTTTTTGGACTTTGCAGCCTCCGTTTTCCTATCATCAGCATCATTTGTAAGAGCGGGCGACCTTATGCCCGTGAAGCACATATTCGGCTGAGCTTTCTTTTTCTTCCAAAAGTGAAAGAATTCAATCAACTCTTTTACAGTCTTTTCCTTTGTTGGCATGAAGAGATAATTGTCGTCGGGCTCTTCTGCTTGGGGGGAGTCTATTGTCTCTTCATCAACTGGTTCTAAAACACTCTCCTCACCGTCTGCAGGTTGATATAAAAACAGATTACTACTGAAATAACTTTAAGTAGTTTATATGAAAATGAAACTATAGGATGTCAGAGTCAGTTGCAGTGACATTGAATAAATGTGCAGGATAACCACGTCAACGACTATATATTTATGACTTATAAATGGTTTGTGGAATATACTTTCAATTTCTAAGTCTTGGAATTGGTAAGTAGGCAGCTCAAGGATGAAGTTTTAGTCATACCAGATGACTGTAGGACCAAATCGCAGGCTGTAAAAAAATTTAAAACTAAAGCTTTCCTTTCTTAAATGAATGCGTAAAGATAAAACAGATTGAATTTCTCTATGAATAACTTTCATTAATATTTTCCAAATCAGTTCTTTATTTTCTTCATAACAATATAATTTGTTCTTACTTTGAATCTATTCGACTTTCCTACAGGGTGCGTAGAAGTACCTAAGGACACTTACATTTTTGTAATTTAAACTAACCCAATAATAATTTATATATTCTTTATATCAGAATATCTCATAGCAGATACCACTATAACTAATAAAATGACAAGACACGCTGTCATAATGTCTATAAGAGGGAAATACCCATTCAGAAATTGCAAGATTTCTAAGTCGCCACATCCTTCGTTTCCAAAGTCAGAAACGGGGTGCTGAGTGGAAACAATGGAGCACAAGCCATAGTAGAACCATGGGCAAGGGAAAACAGAAGCATTTTCAACGCTCTGCTGATTCATTCAGAACACTTCAGCTTGTCAGAAGAATGCATGGCATGATTGACCAAAATCCTGGGAAGTCAATGCGCGACATCTCGTCAAACATCTTCAAGTGTCTGAAGGAACACCAAGCCGTGTTGTTTATCAAGACCTCTGATACAATTCATACATTCTTAGGCGAGGTCGCCAGTTTATGTCGACACAAACAACTCAAGAGACTCGTTTAATGCGCGTTCAAAAGGACTCTTAAAGAAATTGAGGCACCCAGAAGAACAGGAACAGGAATGTAGGGTCCTTCTACTACCAAAAAAACACTTCCACCGGGATCAATAAGTCAATTCAAAAATTGATTCGTGGTTGACTATATGCGGACGGACCCCACTCAAGTTCTAACTGTTGCGCGCACGAAGTTTCCAGCAAGCAACAGTAATGATTTTCCGTATTGCTAGCAGTGAAAAGCACATCATGACTCCTCCATTTCTTCTACAAGGACTTACAGTCAATGCAGATACAGATGCAGATGCCTATGTGGAGACTCTTCAAACCATTGTTGTTCAGCCGCCTTCGATAGACAGCGTAGCCAATG
>CAADRB010000008.1:3490562-3518470 GCA_900708905.1 Hymenolepis diminuta
AGGGAAGTTAATAAGCATCCGTATAACATCAATAAAGACCATCTGATCTGAGTCGGTGATAGAAGCCGAAGGAGGATATATAGGATAAAGCCTTGGTTAATATTATATTCATTTGGTTTGTTACAGGAAATTGTAAGTCCCAACCATAAATAATTTCATTTTCTGTTTTTCTAAAAAGTCTGAATGGTGTCCTCAGATTCCTTACACACCCTGTAGTAGGTTCGACGCTTGAGATTTCCTTGTTTCCTTAAGACCTGCGATCAAGTAACCTGATCTGTATCAATATGAGACACACGACTTTATCACCTAATTGAGTCAGTTTGATCTCGCCTGATCTTCTCTTCCCCCTCAAAGACATCCGTTAATAAACCTTGCTGATTGCAAATGCCTTCTCTCCATTCTGTTATCCAAGGAAAGATTGGTGGAAGATAGAAGGTATAGCCTGTAAAATAGCTAGGTACGAAAATCAGGTGCCCAGCCGCTACTTTTCCTAAACATTCCCTGATTCCTCCATTAAAGAAATCGAGTCATTTAATCACCCAATTAATGAAATAGATTTAAGTAGTACCTTCATTATTGGGAGTGTCTAGTGCTTCACCATTTCCTTCGGATTCTTCCTGTTGTTGATTGTTGGAACTGGACGGATCATCCACTACCACCCGCCTTTTCTTACGACCACGAGGATAGCGAGGTGGATATCTCGAAATGGGGCCTTCAAATGGATCGATCGAAGTGGTAGGAGAGAAATACCTCTTTTGGATTAGGAAAAAGTTTCGCCCAACTTGCCTCAGTGCAGTGGCGAACTGTTTCACTTGATCTACTGTCCAGTGCATAGGAGTATTCTGAAGAGCACAAAAATAGGAAATGCAAAAATATAAGACTTTTGAAAATATCTAATGTGTTCCATCGGATAAAATTTATAGCATTCCATCGAGATATCCTATTTGTCAAATAAGGATCTTACTATTTTCTTAAAGAACGCAAAACAGTCAGATATTCTTAACTTATCTCTTTGCCAAAATCCCGTTCCCATACCCTTGGCCTCCGATTCTTTTACTAATCCTTTCCATTTCTCTCATTTTCCCCTTTTGTCTAATATTTACGTGGTTCAACTTAACTTTTAGTCTTCTAAGTTTTAGGAAAGAGGGATTTAATGTTAACATTAGAATGGAGTTATTTGCTCGATTACTCAGAATTTGCACTGACGGGGTTCACTGACACTTTAAATTCTATGAATAGAAATCTCTTCTCGGGCACTACTATTCTTCCTATTTATCGGTGCATATCCATCCAGTGATATGGATAACCAACCGCAACAGTTAATTCTATTCAATATTAGGAACGACAATATGTGAGTTTATCTCAATACCGTCTCCAGTAACAGTTTGCCTAATGAGTTAGGGAAGTTTTGTAAGAAATAATCAAGTAAACAGTTGCGCGGCACACGGTTAACGACTCCTTCTGCTAACTGGGATGCCCACAGTATTAAGTTGCTAACCATAAATCATGATTTGGTTAAACCCCATTAGAGGGCCACTAAACAACCACTCCTAATGTATCCAATTTAGAAGACTGAATGGATATATTTCGTAGACAAAAACGGAGGGAAAGGGGAGGAGGTTATATAGTTTTAAAAGAAAGCTCATAAACATAAGGGAAATTATTTAGGACAAATGTTGTGTCCTAAATGCAAGATACTGTACGAAAACCTTTTCAATTTCAGAGACCACTGCAAATATAGGAAACGAAACTACAAGACTTAAGAATATCCTATTTGTTGGAACACTATTTCAATGATAGCCACTAAGCACATTATTAGCAACCTCGCCAGCACAACAGGGGAGCATGTGCCAGCATGCAGCTAGTGAAAAGCTAGAACCAAGGAAATACTCAACTTTGATCACATGTAGCTTTGTGGCAAGGTCACTTTCTCTAACTGTTGTACTCTCTATATTTTTTAATCCAATTTTCCGTCATTTTCACACTTGTAGACCATTGTGCCCTTTCATTTTACCTTGCCTTCTCTAAAATCTTCTATAAGAACTCCTATTTAAACTGCGCTTCCAATTGTACCTTAATTTGAGCTGTTTATCACAACTCCACTTCCACACAGTCAGAGTTGAATTCATTCTCCTCAAACTTTACATTCTTACTCCTGCTCCTCTTTACTCCCATTTCTTCCTCTTGTTCATCATATAAGCAATCCATCTCAATCCTAGGTGTCCTAATTTAGGAAAAGCTGCTGGTTCCTGCTAGCCTTTAGGAAGGTCATTAATTTTTAAAGGGGGATATCTCTAGGCTTAATTTGGTCGGCCTACAAAAAGTAGCTCTACTGACGAAATTAATGCTAATTTATGTTCTGAACATTTTCAGTAATGGGTTTGGGGAGTTTTGAACAGACGAATCAAGCAAAGTGTCTAAGAATACCGTGTTAATTGTGCTACTTGTAAGGTCAGGATTTCAATGACAAATAGAAAAACTGCCAAAAACCCTTCGAGAAAGCACACTTAGTCAATCGGTCAATGTAAATCAGAACTTACCACTGCCGCAACAGGATTCGCTCGTAATTCTTCGAGAGCTTGTTGACAATCATAACCACATCTATGCAAAGTGTCGTGGACGTGCTGTATGGTGGCCATAGACTCCACAAAAGCTTTAGCATTTTCAGCCGACTCCTGATCCGTTAAACCACCGCCCACACAATTCATTGAAATCACCGAGCGTGCCATTGCTATAAATACCTCGAAGCTGCTACCCAACATATCACCGCCACTATCACATTCAAAATTCTCCTCATAGGCATCAGGATCCCACACCATTTCCTCCCAAACTCGACCTGGCTCCTCCTCTCCCTCCTCAATAGGATATGGTCGTTTAGATCCGACGGGAACAGACGCAGCATTGTCGCCGCTGCCACCATTGGTTGAAATTGTGTTCTGCCTTTCTCGCAGGTGGTAATGATTAGTGACCCCGTGCGCTGGGCAGATTTGTTTTCTTGGGTGGGGACCTCGATAAGCTGGCAATTCGATGACCTGGTATTCATCCCCAACCTACAAATGAAACAAAATTAAAGTTAAAGAGGCTATGACCTCGAGCAATAGATAGAAAAATGATTAAGATTTGAAGAGGGGGAGGGAAATGAACACTAAAGTCATGGAAGAAGAGATTCCTCGGATAAAGCTTGCCGCACAATTACAAGATGAAGACTAAATCTGAGGACTAGGAAGATCTATTGGCAAAATACTATTGAAATTCCATCTACCAAAAGTGGGTACCTCTAAATGTGTACATGCAGAGTTGGCTAAAACAAATAAAATATAAATGATGAAAAATATACATAATTCCATTCCTCACACTATAAAACGCCAACTACAGCCGATAGGTATTTGTAATCCCGGTGTCATCGATCTTTTTGTTTGTGAATGGGAGAGGAGAAGATACAGGCGGATCGATCACCGAAAACCCTAATATGATCGGCCAACTGATAGACGCCTTTATCCTGTACAATAATTATGTGAAAAAAGGATATAATCTTGTCAAGATTTTCTATATGAATAAGATGACGAAGAGAAAAGTCCGAGAGACCTTCAAATTGGGAATTCTTCTGAGTCTGACTTTCACTCTTGTTGACTAAATATTTCCTTTTCATAGTTAGCTACGTGGTAAGATACTTCTTCAGTATTGATAACTACTTTGTTCTACCAAAAAAATAAGTAATAAACTGCAGTAGAATAGTGACGTCAACTGCTTCAAAATTGCAGGCAAATATTCCCTCCTCACATCTGATTCTCTATTTCAAAGTGCTAGGTTTCACCCCCGAGTATGCGGGCCTCTAAATTCCTATCTAAGAGTGCAATCTCACCACTGTTGCAATTATTGACTAACCGAGCAGCCAACTAGTTCTGACTTATCCAAATGTATATAAGCAAGTGGTTTTTACTGACAAACAAACCTTTACATGAATTACAAGTTATCCCTCTGATTTGAGTTATTGAAACTATAATAAACCCCAATTGGCATTCTAAAATCATACCAATTGGTAACATTGGGTGATTAAGACGTAGCCTACAGAATGTTATCCCCGATTCTTCGAAAATTGAAAACCACCTACCATTTCTGAAGACTGATGACTAACTTTGACAATTACCAGAAAAAAGTAAGGAAACGTAGCGTAACGATCAACGCTCATGCCTGTACGGTGATCCAGAATACGAATTTCCCTTAAGAGTGGATATCTCGCCCCTACCTAAGTCAAGAGCTGTCAGAACTTTTCAAAATGGGCTCGAGAGGTAAAGGAAATGTGAACACATGTTCTCAAATATGAGCGGAGTAAGAAACGAGAATTATAAATTAATTCAAAGCTAGACTATACGATTTGATGTACAGAGTAGACTTGTTATAAGGCCAGAAATTCAATAACTTGGTAATCACATCCATCAGAGTACACAGCTAATACTTTATGGTTAACAAAAATTCAAGACCTCAATCGATAAAAGATCATACTGAGTGAACTTCGTCATATTACAGATCATATAAGCTATCATAACGGTGCTATATAGGCTATTAGAAGTAAAATACCTCGCTAACTTAAACCAATTCACAGATCTGAAATTCTAAAAAAGGAATTGACATCACCACCGACTTAGCCAGTACTAGTGCATATTATTCTGCAATCATACGAATTTGAACAGGATGAAATGAACTGAAATGCAAATACAGGCCTTCTCTCTTGAAAACCAACATCTACGATAATTTCCACCCAAATGTCTTGAAAACTAAGCACCATCCTAACGCTCTCAATAATTTTTGAGACTCTAACAGAAATTCAAAACTCATTTTCCTTTTCTAAAGAAAGCTGATGATCTAAAAGAGATAAATATCCGTACTGGGCTGAGTAGTGAAAGAAATATAAACAGTAACTCGAAATTTGAGACGACTCGGTGCAATAGTTGTAAAATTGGGTGAGAATGAATTTTGGTGCCCTGACAGCCACAACCAACATAAGAAAGAACAAAGAAAATTGTGGAATTAACAAAATTTCATGACCTCACAATCGCCCCCAGCTAAATGACTTATCTGTTTAATAAAAGGAGGTCAAAAGGAAAACGAAGTAAAATTCCGCAAATGCAAGCGAATATCTGCAGATAAATGATACTTTCAACTTCTAGAAGAGATCAAGTACCAATGACGAGACGGCTAACCTGCACATTACACGTCCGATGCCTATAGATGAACACCCAGTGAGCGAAATAGCCACCGCAATAGTTAAATCTGGCTAATGAGGTAGCATGATTCGATCTCCTTACCAAGAAGGTTCATGATGCCACCCCTCTTCCTAAGATGACGGCTGGAAAACGCTTTCCTAAATGGGCTTGGAAATAACAGAAGAGAAGCGAATAATCGATTTCTGGAATTTAAATCTTAGACAGGAATGGAGGTTAAAATTTCATCAACCAAATTTTCATCAGCAATTACGGGAGAGATTGGGGAAGTGTAGTCAATCAATTTTAAAGAAAGCACCATTAACAAGCACCCAAACTTGTTAAGGTGTGACCTAACTATGGATATCGAAGCTCTCAATGTCTGGCCATATGATAAACTCCATTTCAGACACGGCGATTCAAGCATGATTTACTTGTCCTCCGTCAAGTGTATCTACTTCATCTATCTAAAAAAACTGTAATTAAGTATGCTAACACATGATCTAGGCACGACATATTCCCTCTGACATCTTTTGGTGTCTGAAAGTAAACTCGATACGTAACACTAACAAATAAACATTTCGAGAATAAACCTAAACCTCCAATCAGACAATTCCTCTCCTCATTCCTGGATTTCAGACAAAAGAGTTGCGTACCCGCATAGAATAAATCAGAGAGTGGTTAAAAGCAACTTCGTTTAAAAATCACTAGGCGTTTAATAGGCCAATTTATCGGATCATTATGAAGCTCGATAGAAATTGGTTCGCCGAAAACAATAATAAAATTACATGTTCATTTCAATGCAATGCCGCCGTGCAAGACTCAAGGCCACAGATTTTATAAAGGAGTTCCGGGCAGTTTAAGAAACTATAGATGAACGCTTAGATATAATTCGAATTTCGAATGTGTATTCTTCTCGTTCCTTTTTATGAATTGTTCTTTTTTAATCAGAGAGTCAACTAAACACCCTGCACTAACTTTACAAAAGGAAACACATCTTTTATTGATAGAAGACTTTTTTCAGCAAACATGTAGGGAATTTAGCGGCGCAGTGGTAGATAACCGGAATCTCTCGATGCACATTCGTTGATTGGACTGACCAACCACTTTAGTTAATTATAATCATTAAATAGGGATCTCAAAACGCTAGTGCCATATTTAGCGATCGTAGTAATTACTACCAGGCCATAAATTAAACAAGTACATATAAAGTGATCGTGACTTCAATCAACAAATGTTGGCGGTATGTGAATGATCTAATAAATAAACATCGTTCCAAAAGTTTCTAGTTCACGGTACGTATTAGTGCTATTTTGTCATTTCAAATAACATGGTGTTTGAAAATTTTCGGGGACTGCAAAAACATAACTGATCGTTGCTTACCAAAACGGAGGCATGACAGTGTCTTTCGTTCCAATCTCTCCTAAGAAAAGAAACTGAAAAACTGGATAGCATCCAAATCTGTCAAATCAAACGTCACTAGATCAGCGCCTATCAGTACACATCCCCTGATTAATTCTGCTTAATAAGAGTTGGTAGAATGTAAGTTTCCCTTAGGAGCAGCTCTATGATACCTTCCATATAATCAAAATCAGACGTGATTAGCTTTGGGAGCTTTTTCCGCTTCCAAAATTAACAAAATTTAAAGCTAGTACCACAAAAGAGACACTATTGTTAACGTGTGATAAGGTGATGAATCACAATAGTTATTCTAATATCTTCCAACTCAACTCCGGAGAGTTGAAACTGATTGGAAAAATTAGCTGAAAATGTTCCGATGAAATAGTGGCCAACGAATATGTCGCTCAGGTCAGAGATCGCTGGTTCAATAGTCTTTGCCGAACAGCCAACGAAGAGCATGACCAACTACACTAATTAAGAGAACAGCGAAATGCGTTTTTCCCATCATGAATGTTGCAAGGGCTTTTACTTTCAACAAGTTTGGAATTACTTTCGAGGATAGTACTATTAAGTTAATACTGATCAGGAGAGGAAAATCAAAATGCGAGTTTTCCTTCACAGATTCTTGATTTATGCCGAAGATACCCGTTTCTCCTTCAAATAGCTCAGAGTTATAATAATTATAGAAAACACTATAAAGATGCCCTTAATTATACGTATTAGGTATCCTTGGGCGTTAGAGTACTTGATACGTAGCTCTATTAATATCAACAAGACCAGTAAATGAGAGAGAAGGCACCTGAACAGAAAATTGTTAATTTTAATTAATGAAATGTGAAACCACTTAGGGATGACTAAGCAAGGGAAACATAAGGACACCTGCTGGGATCATTCAGGGTCATGGAAAGGAGTAGGACAAATAGATAACAAAAAGGTACCATAAATGCGGTGATGATATCTGTTAAGTTTAACCGGCTTCTTACCTATTAATTTGGTTGGAGCTAACTAGAAAATAGCCAAAAAGAAATTGGACAACACATCTACTCATCGTGATCCCCTGGGTAATTCCAGGATGAAATAGTACAACGGGTAAGATAAGAGGCCAATTTAGGGCACCCCAGCAATGCATATTCATCGCATGCCTCTTAGAAAAGAAGTGGATATTAGCCAACACTTCACATTTCTACCACATGAAGAACCATTTGACTTATTTAAACACAGAGAGGGAAACCCCAAAACCTCCTTACAACCGAAAACCAAGTATTTTACCTTTTCCCTCTTCCCCTCATCGTAAAACCTTTCAATGACAGTTGGCATCCATTTTAAGGATAGGCAGGGCAAAAAAAGCCACAAAACAAACCGAAAATGAAAACAGCCAAGCAGCCAGCAAACACAACCTCTTTCCTTCTTTCAAAAAGACGAGGGTATGGAAGGGGGGGGGGGGTACACTTAATTCAATCGCACACAAAGTTCATCAATTATAACTTCTAACTTTGACAGTCGCTCTTTAGCGGAGTCACATTGTCAGTTAGAGTGGTAGAAAAAAGAGCGAATGATATTGACTTACACATACGTACGCACGCGTAAAGCTGTCAGACTATATACATTTACTTACTTGCCAGTCTGCTTTACTACCTGCCATAAATCCTATACTTTAAATGCTTTTTTAATAATAAAAAACAACACACACACACACGAGAGAGGGTGGTTTATGAAATCTTAAGACGGACTGAGTGAGGTAGAGATAGAAGACAGCTTTAAGTTCACACAGAGATAGAAGTCGCACATATAAGTGACAACCGCCAACCATCAAAACATTCAAAAAATCAAATAATATTTATTGATATTGTTTATAATATAACTAATACATTATTAGCAGCACATGAAATTGACTCCGCATTTATAATATTAAGTAAAACTTCACTAAACTCTGTTATGTTTAAAGTACTTCAACTAAATTATTGCTGTAAGATGACTAAATCATTGATCGAGTAATTAATATTGATCGTTTATATTACATATGAAGATGATGACAAAAGGCACTCCTGATCAAAATTTAGGATATAGAAGCAGTTGACCTCTAGCCTCTAATGATCTTGGAGGCCAGATGAAGCAAATTTTACCTGGTTCCATGACTGAGTACTACCACCCCTACTCTTTTAAAACAGCGATCTTTACTTTCCTCCGTATTTCGATGTTTTCCCGTGATCAAAAGTTGCAAATAAATAGATAATACGATTAATACTATCCATAGCGTAACAAATTGGTTTATGTTTATAATATCAGAAAACACCACAGTGAACTCTAATGTTTAAAACGTGCTTACTAGTCTCATAGCTGTAAGAAGATAGAGGTGAACCAAAGCTACACAACCAACTATTCAATTAAAGCAAACGATCAATTACCTCCGAATATCACGAACATGAACTTATTCAGAAATCCAGGGGTTAAATTATGAAAACTTAGCTTTGACATATTTGGAATTATACTCATTATGAGAATATTTGCAACCGGACATTTCCCGAATTTAAAAAACTAGGATTCTTTGTCCTTGTTTCACTGCAAACTCCCATTCGACCCGTCAGATCATCTCTAATTGAATTTAGTAGTGATTGCCAGAAATAATCGCTATTAGAATGCAAAATGGGAATAAGTACTTAATTTTAAATTTCTGAATTTAGATCAGAAGCATAGGCTGTCCAACTGTTCAACTAAACTAGTCTAGGGAATGTGCCGGACGAAAAAATATGCAAAGGGAAATAAACCCTTAAAAGCAAGATTAATCACAAAAATGCAGAATGTTTTGGTTTGAATGATCATCACCGATTATCGATAAACAAGGAAGTCGAGTTGAAAATAAGATCGAATTGCTCTCGCCTTTTCCTTCGAAATCAAACAAAGCTAACAAACCATTGTGAGGGTACACTTTGTTGTTAAATACTATAGTTCACAAATAAAAGTATAAATCAAACTGCAACAACCACAGAAATAATCAGACTTATACAGAATTAAAGACAAATATAAAAGTGCACAAAGTTGATAAAATGCAACACTTTTCGAATTGTTATGGCTCCTCCTCCGAAATTTGGAGATTATTCAAAATCACACCAAAGATAAAATAAGGGAGACATTTATTTTTTAGTCAGAGATTGTGAGTTCGAGACTTACAAGCAAACACTAATCGAAAGTGGAAGTACCTACAGTAATTTAGTGAATTAGAGAAGCTACAATATCTTCGCTTTACAATAGAGAATTGTAAGAAAACATGCCCTTGATGGGTTTGGGAATTACGATTTATCAAATGCGGTCAATTACCAATAAACTGACTTACCTTAACACGAGGAGAGTTGGGAATTACATGATTAGTCTCCTCTTTGAAACAATAAGCATTAAAGAAGCAATCATCCTTTGTAGGATCAAAATTATCCACAGCGTCTGAAAGTTGAGCGAAGGACTTGACAAAACACTTTCCTCTCAGCTGTTTGCCATCAACGATGAGGAGACCATCTGTATTAAAAACCTCTCGAGCCAAAACTGGGCGAATTTTCTCGTATTTGGAGGGATCCGCGTTAATTTTCCGATCAAGAATATCCTTGCTATAGTCGGGAACTTCAAAAGTGTGGAGAAAGCGTCTGATTTGGATTTTTTCCTTATCACGATCAATCAAGTCCTCTATATAGCCAATTGTGTAGTAAGGTTCGTTGGGGACTTCGAAGTATACATACTCATAGGTGCAATATTCTACTCCAGAGACCATGAATTTTTGAGGGGGTTTTTGTGGTTTTTCTTCATTTTCTGAAGTTTCCCTATCCATTACATCTCTGCGTCGAGTACTACGACGTAGAGGCTGCGAATCACCAGATCTTGAAGTCGAAGAAACATTACCCCCATCTGGTGCTGTTTCCTCACTAGGAACATCCACCGGAATGGGCTTGCTAGACTCAATTATCATCTCAGCCTAAGATTGATGGAATAATATTGCCAACATCATAAAACCAAATTTACATTAAATTAATCATAAAAATCACAAACTGATTTCTTTGACAAAAAACATCCTAGTAAAGATAACACAATAACAACTGTACGTCATAAAGACTCACCGACAGAACCAAGCAAGTAAATTTTTGCAAGGTTTTTGATGAGCGCGGCAAAATGGGTTGTTTAGATGTTTCAAATACCTTTCATAAATTACCCGATTTTTAGTTAAATAAATAGAAAAACCTCCAATTATAATGAAATATGAATTTATTTCAATATATTGGATGAATGTATTTTCATTTCTTACAAATTTTATTTCTTCTTCTGTACGGGTATCTGTTTACAAAGTTTACTATCATGCTTACTATGGTAAGTCCGCCGAATATTTTATAGAAAGATTTAATTTTCTTATACTTATTGATAGCCATTTCATATCTAAATGTGTTTTAAAAGATATTTTGGTAGGACTTTTTTCAAAAGCCCGATAGAAAACTGCCCTCAACGCAAAAACAGACCCTTAACTAGACTTTAACCAATCCTCGACAAATAACATTAAGAATTTCAAATTAAACTTGAAATAAAGCATTTTGGGTCTTATTACAATAATTTTTAGTATTTTCTCTTTCCGGTTAAAGGAAATCCAAATACAACTCCTAGAAGAGACAACGAATTTAAATAATGCATTAATTAAAGTGTCATTTCGAATTTTTTACTTATTAAACATTTAATACAACGGGTGGTATTGCCTACTAAATATCCATAATGGACAAAAATTCGATTGTCTATTTGTCGATTTTGTATTTAATCCTTATTCGGCATTTGATTAACTTGGCTCTTTGACAGCATTACCATTTTTCATCAACCTGTTAATGATCATGGCTGGAAATTACGAAAAAGTATTGAGGATTAAGGGTGATACGCAGACACTTTTCTCGCTTCCGTAATTCTCCGACTTTTCTAGTAGTAAACGAAATTATTCTGTAAATTTATTTTTGCCTGAGAATAATCAATGTTCTTAAGGAAGGGCAAAAAATTAGAAAGTGTTTTCCATAACGTTATCAGTGCACAAGCTAATATGTCCCATGGAAACTCACACGTATCACCCAATGAGGTGATTCTAAATCCATCAACCTAGAGAGTTCTCCTAGATTTGGACAATTTTTATAATGGAAAATAATGCAAAGTACACTAATTTCATAATCCTTCAAATGGCGTTCTGTATCTCTTTCAAATACTTACAAAGGCAGAGTTTCAAATGTTAGTTTCTTTACCAGATACATTAATTATGCAGAAATAAATCTTTGCTGGGTTTAACTAAAAATAATTTTTTAACATTCCTACATTTTATGGCTTTATTGGAAAAGTTCTTTAAGGATTTTCTCATTTAAACCTTCAGTTCATCGCATTTTTGTAGAAAAGACGAAATGATTTCCATTTGACAGCGTTTTAAAAGGGAGAGTGGAACCATGTTAAAACTTCGCTAATCAATGGAGGTGTAGTTTAGGTGTTATTAGTATCGGCAAAAATTCTGTAATCGACATTAGCTTCCTTCTCAGCTGTGCAAATATATAGCAAAATACGATAGCAGAGGTCTTAAGAATGCAATCATTAATCTGAGAAAGTCTTACCACTACTATTTTGATACAGTTCTATCGACGGGAGTGTTCTGACTTATTTAATAAAAATGGATAAAGTCAACGAAAAGTATCAAGTTAGAAGAACAGATACCGAACAACAGAAATGTGTATCTTTTCTTATGTGGCAATTTGTAAATCATAAAGTGGGTAAGTGAAGGAATTAAGGTAAAGTGCAGGTTGTGGATTTTTCGCCGCTATTAATGGTGTCCAATAGGATCTCACCATACAGACTAGAACAATTTAGAAGTGCAATCTAAATCATCAGCCGCACACAAGAACACTAGACAACGTTCAACCACATCATTAGTTGCGCACTCGTATATTTCGGAAAATGCAACCATATAATCACTTGCTTACCGACCAATCACAGACCTGCCTGTAAATTCTTTCAACCAATTAGAGCTCTTGACACTCTAAAACCAATGAGAATTGCATTAGTCACTACAGCCACATTATAAAACGCCTGTACACATGAGTACTAATGGGGGTTTTGGGCTGGTATGTCGCGTTGGAGGTCTCAGTAAGGGCGTTCTTAACCAAATCTATACGGTTATAAGAGTTCTAATGTTGATCTTTTGAAACAGGCTTTAATGACTCATTTTATTGATTAAAGGATTTATGTACCCTAAACAAGTTAGCCAACTCTTTCTTTGTTTCCATGCATAATTAATCACTTTATATCAATAACAATGTACCATTTATTTGATTGTTGAAACTTAAATGTCGTTTGGGCGGAGAGATTCCAAGATTGGGTTCCCTCCGGGCTTGAAAGTTGTCTATCCCCGATAACATGGGTTGAAATAATGAAAATATGAGTTTTACATATTACGATCACAGACCAGCTGATATTATTCAACTTCCTAATAACTTTTAACGTTGCCATGTGATTATTGGATAAACCAAAGTGGTGAAATAAGAGGTGTAAAACTGTGCCATACCTTGTGAAAATGTCAGATAAAATCGACTCTCATCTCTAAATCCAAATCTTAAAAATAAATTTGGATCGTTCCTCTATCTAATGGCAATAAATATAATTCGAGTTGTTCTGGTTGACTTTTTTTCATCCTTTTCATATGTGAGAAAAATCACTGAGGAGATGACCTCTATTGACTTAACTGGATGATATATTGATGTATCTGTGATACCCAGACACCTTGATTCTGGGCGGTAAAGTCTTGATATCACTTAACTCTGACGTTTGTACTTTGCTCCTCAAATTTATAAATTGCACAGTATATGATTGATTATGCCATTTAATTTGGTACTGATTAAATAATCTTTAACCCAATAATAACCCAAGTTATTAAAAGGGCCACAAAATTGAGGACCTGTCATTCATGTTGAAACACTAATCGCGAAATTTATTCTGATGTGAAAATCGATATGGGCCACATTAGTTATTAATTGGCAATCTTGTCAACAGGTTTAGACAAGTATTCCTACACATTTTCAAGTGTAGATGAAAAGCGACCTCATGGTCTCTTAAAACATATCAGTGAGTTTAACTTGAAGGTCATAATTTAGCATAGAACAGCTACATGATATAGTTAAAAATCGATCATGAGATCCACCCCCCCCCTCCCCCCCTCTAACTCCTAACACTCGAGTTATAAGGCGAAAGACCTCATAAGGTAATTTCGTGGGTATTCGATATTTCTTCACTTTTATCCTGTAGGTCTATCGATTATTGGATTTAACATATCAAACTTCTGAATACAATTTCGTTCATTCGCTATGCACCCGTTTTAAAAGATCGAAATTCATTTGATTATCCCGATTGTTATCTAAGGCACATTTCAGTGCTGTAATCGGTTGTCGTGCGCCTAAGCGGTTCTCCTTATTGGCTACTTG
Organism: Hymenolepis diminuta; assembly: GCA_900708905.1. Taxonomy (NCBI): domain Eukaryota; kingdom Metazoa; phylum Platyhelminthes; class Cestoda; order Cyclophyllidea; family Hymenolepididae; genus Hymenolepis; species Hymenolepis diminuta. The sequence goes on from CAADRB010000008.1 coordinate 3,504,631, forward strand.
ATGGTGCGTGTGTTTTAATCAAAAAGGATTTGAGATGACAATGAGAGTAGGTGCTCACATAGTGAATTTTATTTTACACACGCGTGTGTGGATTGTGTCGTAATAACATTGTACAATCATTTTGATCTGAAATCGAATTTCGCCTCTCGAATTCATTCATAGCTACTTCTCTCTAAAGAGGGACCCGAATTAACAGAAAAAAATCAAGTGAGTTGATCCCTATTTGCTAAAATTTGTGCATTTTCCTATCGATCATTTAATCGTTACGCTTCTAATCATTTAATTAGGAGCCGACACATTTAATTTTAATTAAGTTAAGCTTCTGATTGTGAAATGTTGAGGACTAGTTTATATATTTACAAGTTTCATAATCAGTGAGGAACCAGAAGTTGAAATATAAATACACGTTCTCCAAGACATAGTTTTTCTTGTAAGACTTTTTTCTTCACCGTCAGATTTTAGTCGTATAACAGAATGCAAATTAGCGACTTTGTCGAATACTTTTTGTTTTCAAAAATAAAAAAACCTTTTGTTTTCCCATGCTTCTACTCCCAGCCCAAAAGGTAGAATTCTAAAGTGAATCATTACGATATTTGAAAGATTGATTTTATGATACAAAGTGAAGAATTAAGTTTTATCGATAGATCAATTATTATTAAAATGGGTCACTTTAATCAAACTCCCACGGAATTAAGTGTATTCTTTTTTAAATAATTTTTGGTTTAACTTCTGCAATCTGTGCTGAAATATGTTGCAATAAAACTGGTGAATCCAGATTTTTAGGCACGGTATCCATAGGACTGTGTTATTTGCCTGCTGCAAAACTTGACTGTATCTATTACTACTCATTTGTATGAGCAAACTGGTGCTACGAAACTGTGTCATTTCTCTTCATTTTGTTGAACAATAATCTTAAAAGAATCCCAAAGCTTATTACTTTATCCAGGTAGAAATAACAGTATAATTTACTTTCTACGTTTTAATGTTACATTATGTAGAAATAAATGAGTGTGAATTTCAAAGACTTTGAACCTGAAAAACCGGGATGTCTGCAGAGCTCAAGTAATAATTTTCCTTTTTCTTTCTAAAAGATATTTTGACCTACTCTATTTACGTTTGAATTTGGAGGCTTCCTTCTCCAATAATCGATCTCTCAAACCGTACATCTAAAATCGCAGAAGTTCACAAGATTAGGTGGTCCCATCCTTATTGGCAACACAAGACGGCCGGGTTGTATGCCTACTGTTTGCAATTAGTACAAATTGCAGAGGAGAATAACTAATAATATTACGGTCTCAAAAAATTAGGTAAATATTTAAACATATAGTCTTTTAGTCTAAGCTTAACTTTGGATTTAAATTCTATTTTGATGTTCCATATTACACCTAGCACAGTCTATTTGTTATTTTCTAGACATAAAATATTTCTTTTTTGATACGCTGTCATAAATTACAAAGGTATAATAAATAATTTAGAATCTATTGATGGGCAAAGAGCAAATTTCAAACCTCCATCAATTACACTTTTTGGATTGGAAGGATGTGTGGGTTTCAGCGCGTGTGTTTTTTCTATGGAAGACATGAAAGAATCTGGAGGTTCACTTCTTAAAGCGTTTCAAATTTTCTTCCGTCAAGCGATATACTTGGTCGACTTCAAGACTATCTTTTAGAGATAACTGAGGTTAATCTGGTAATAGTGTTCTTAAATGATATAAATTAGATGGACTGGCTTTAATGAAGATATTGGTGACATAAAGTAGTTCCTTTCAGAAAACTGGATGTAAATGCCTAGCTTTTTAGCAAGAAAATATAGGCATATTAAATACTTATCTAAACTCACCTTTCGTAAATGCTACACTTTTCATATTTGTGAATCTGAAACGGTTACTCGGCATGAAAAAACCTCAGTAAATTCTCTAACAAAAAATCATACTTTTTAATTCGAGATGGTGTCTGCTGTTCATCAATTATAAAGTATAAGAAAGTATCATTGCAATTATTCTGGTGCACCAATTTCATTCACATCTGTTCCATCGGAATAGTACAGATTCGAAACTCCTAATAAAATGACACCCGTATTTTATAAGGGGAAAGTTTGGCTCATCGAGAAAGAATATAATAAACGCTTAAACGGGTTAGAAGATTAATATCACTTGGAATAAAATTAATCCCATCAGAATAATTTGGATGACATCAGACATAAGTTTAGAATATTGATATTTGATATTTAAACGCATAGTTCATCACGACTCCTACTGAGTCGGAGAAACATAGCTGCATAAGATGCGTAGTCAGACCAACCCATTCCATAATCAGCCCATATACGTTAGTCTTGGTAGATTGTTGACCTTTTAGAACAAATAGGGCAATAGACAAAAGACGCTTGAATTCATTTAGCGCCTTTTAGGAGAGGGATTTTCATTGTTCACGAAGCGGGTCGACTTGACATTGGCACATATCCGACAACTGGAATGATCGTCCAAAAAGGCTGAATGACAAATAATTTTATTTCTATTTATTTGTTTATTTAACATGAGAAAAATAAGGAAGTCTAATAAAGGATAGAGGGAAGGGGATTGAACAGAAATGCATAATAAATTCAGACTATTAGGAGCGTTATTTCATTAGGTTTTTAGATCCTTGTTGTACAAATTTACTTAAGCTCTATGATTCGTGTTCTAAAGTTCAGAATTTCTTGATTTGTCCCCCGGATTCTTGAGTGGTTTAATGCCCAGATCTTAGATGATCGGACATACTATTTTAATACGTCATTCCTCTAATTAACAATATAAAAACAGTCACTTGTGATCGCTCAAGTTGAACTCCAATTCTGAGAAACTTTCAAATTGAATTGCTACACGAGATAGTTCACGTATTCACTGAAGAAATAGAGGCTTATTTCAAGACAAATGAATTTTAATTTTTCTATTATTCTATTTCCGAGTCTAAACGAAACTACAAGTTAAATTGTGTTTAAAAAAAGTTCTTTATTCGGTAACTTTTCAGCTGCCTACTTTGTAAAGCGTGGCCCCTCTGTGCAGTAGTTCAGCTTAGAAATCTAGTTCTGCTACCATGATATATCCGCCCACTGATATCGCTAAGCTATAGTTCATTCAGATTCAGAGACAGGTGTGCAGTTACTCCTAGGTCGCTTTATTAACTTATTTGAAAAAAAAGATTCTTTATAAAAGGATATAATTAATGATTGTTCCTATAAGGAGAGGGATTTGTGTAGATTACATGTCCAAGTAATTGAGTTAGCCTGCACCTACATATTAATTTTGCACCCCTAGTGTATTGCTTATCTTTCGAAAGTATGTAGACTGCGGCTTTAAGTTGACGATTTCATATCACTTTGTAAACACATTTAAATTTATTTTTCATACTGACGGTAAACTCACATTTCAAACTATTCTTTTAACTAAACATGCTTACTAAAGCATAACAATCTTTCACCCTTAAATCGGCCTTGCTATATATACAGTTTGTTAAAAAGGCAACTTCAACTTGTATTTTAAGTACAAATTTGTTACATCTTTTGATCTTAATTTAAATGGTGGACATTCTGTGATATATGATTAACAAGTTTTAAGTCAGCCGAAGAAAAGATCCCCTAGATCCTTCCCGATTTATTGTTTAACTTTCTTTTGAACACTTCTAAAAATTACGCTTAGTCAGTACAGTTAATGAATGTGCACTGCTTGGTCTCCACTATATGACTTCAAACGTTACAGACGTTATCTTTACAGTATTCGTTAACTTCTGGTTAATGAAGAATTTATGTCCAGGGAGATTATTATATTTCCAATACCGACGGAAGGAAATTTACGATTAATTTCTTAAAGTTAGAGAAGATAAGATGCGGCTTACTTACAGAGCAACAATTATCTATTCATCCCTCCAAAAATTAGTATTAATTTTTCATTCTAACTAGTTGTTCCAAGTTAAGGCCGCATACCAAGGAGATCTTAACCAGCATTCATGAGTCACTAATATTTTGTCTTTTATTGATATCAGATCTTGATGGGAAGTCAGAAAACAATTCACAGCCACAGGGCTTTAGCTTTGTCTCAAGATGAGCAAATTACATCCTTGTGGTAATAATTAAACAGCCAGCCCGTCTTTACAATATGCAATCGCATGCAGCTAGTTTTGAAGGTTAGGCGAGAAGACGGTGGTTAACAATCACTTGTCAATAATACGAAGGGAGCTTTATTACGTTAGATATTAATCTTCTCTCTCTGGCCCTGAGTCAACTATAGCATAGAAAAATCCAGTTGTTGCCCAGATCAAAGCAGCCCTAACTGAGCCGTTAGATTCTTAACAGAACTGAGTGTCGCATTTTTTGAAGAAAAATCATAGTCTTGCAGTGACCATATTTATTACAACTTTCTGCAGCAAAATCTTTACCTATTTTCCCAAAATTATTTTAAGAAGATTTTCCTTGTGAATACCTCCGAAATTTCCCACTCTGAGTCAGCTCAACCTTACGCTTCAGTTTATCATTTCAATGAGTCGCTCAAGTGACCGAAAGACCGATTAGGAAACTAATAAATCGTTATAAATATGTAATAATAGTACTTGGACAGGGAAGTTATACCACTCTGCGATAGTTATTCATATCTTTTATTTTGATTTTCACTGAATTGTTCATTTTTATTTTTCATCCTTTGTTTAATTCGAATCTAAAAACCACAAGACAGGGATTACATCAGGGAGTCATGGCCATATGACAGATTTAAGTTGATAAGTACCTGCAACGTCACTGCACTTTTTCAAGACATTTCCAATTAAAGCACACAAGGTTTTTTAACTTAAGAGCAAGCATTTAAAAAGAGTATGTAAGGGGTGATTGAGAAATAAGTTTCAGTTTTCAAAATCAAAGAAGCATTTATTAGCTGATTTATGGAATAGAGATTTTGAAATGTGAGATTCGGGACTCCATTATGGAATATGTGGTCCTGAGTTTAACATAAAATTCCTGTTATCAACAACTTCACACTCGAAAAACTTCTTTCAAAACTTTAAAATATACCAATAACTTGACCCATTTGTAAACATTTAATTTCTTTACACTGATCCCGTATGAATAGAGATACTGATTAGATTGAATTACTCTCGGTTTTACAAATAAATATGAAATATTTTCATTTTTATAATATTACCAATTTAGTATCAGAAATTTTGGAAAACTATTATCATTTCACCCTAAGCGCTCAGAAACATTGTTGATAAAATGGTTTGAATTTCCAAAGTGATTTTTTTATGTTAATAGGTTGGTTTTTGCCTTAAAACGTCCCTCATATTAGCCAACTAATTATAACATTACCCCGCGTAAATTTTAGTAGAAGACGGAAACATCTATTGACTTTTAGCTAGTTTGTATCAAATATAAGTAATTTTCAGTTAAAAATAGCAGCGAGTTAAAGGGAGAATTAATTAATTAAAGATTTAGTTAAAAATATATAATTCACATTTCATTGGGTGTTTTAGACCAAAGAGAATTGAACACATTTCTTAATACACTAATGCTTTATATTGCTGATTGAACTTCTCGCGCATAATTGAAAAGCCTGGTAAGCCTTAAACGAGATTAATATAGAAGTAAATCGGCTGATTTAAATGCCATGTATTCTGTTAAGAGACAAATTATGCGAGTCCACGGAAATGGCTGGAAAGCTATCAGATATATTTGCTAACAGTTCAGAAAAGATATAAATGAGTGTATTCGTGAACCAATGTCCGCACTGTTAGGTCGGTGGTAAAATACTCCCAGGACCTAGTCCCATATTGTTATCTTTTAACTTTATTTAAATTAGAACTAATAGTTAAGTGGCTCTAAGATGAAATTTTAGCCATCACGGCCTTTACGATTAGCTGATGAATACCATGGGCATCCCAATTATCAGTAGGAAGTGCTGATCGTAAAGTTATTTTTCTAACCTCATCCTCAAATCACATCTCGTGAACGTTACGTTATTTTTGATAGTAGGACTCTTTGCAGTCGGATTTGACAACTGCTAATTGACGTCCTTACGTCTGTTCCTTATGACACCTGTATCCAAGCCAGTCATATTTATTTGTTTGAATGTACCCCTATTCTGTATTTTATGATCTTTTTAGTACTGAGATATCTTTATTGATGTATTGTTCATTTCAGATCTTTAAGTTTCAAGCTATTTCCTGACAGGTACTTCTTAAAGTGAGGCATTAGTTTTTTTAGACTTCATTCTATTAATATGGTCTTTCTTGCGATCAAAATTTTTTACAATCCATTTAAACAAATATTTGATTTGGATAGGAGATGAAGGGTAGATTGGGGATTTCTGTCTGGAAACCAGGATTTCTACACATCACCAGCTGGCGTTAGGGCCTTTCTGACCATGCAACCTTCCCTGAAATATTTTTAAACGTTAATTTGTAGCGTATTTTTCAAAGGTAGTTGGGTAAACTTGTAGCAGTTGTTGATTTTCAAGAAAAAGAGTCCCCAATTTTTCATTTACTTAATTTTGCATATCTTAATCTAATTCAGATCTTCTGATTATGGATGAAAGTGTACATATTAATGGTCAAATGTCGAAACATTCGTAGGTATGGTGCCACTCACAGGCTTAGAGATATGAAGCTGATAGTTAGTATAAGCTAACGATAATTTTTCTTCTTATGAACAAGACAGCTGAACCATACTATTTTACATCACACTGACTTAACAGAGCTCACTAGAGTTCAGTTAAAGTCAGTGGCTATTAAGTGTAATTGCATTCTTAGCATTTTTGCTTATTTTGGCTGGAATCTTCGATAAAAGTATTCAGTAAAATGATTAATAAATAACATTTTTAATAAATTTGATGAGTAAAGTATGCAGTTTTGATCTGTATCGTAGGTTAAATCTAAGTTAAGTTCTACAAAACCCTGAGAATTACTTTCTTCATAAGTGCTTATTATCATAAGCTACACAATAGAATTTATGTGATCATGTATGGAACTGATTTGTATCGGTCTCTATGCAGTAATAGAGAATTTGAATGAGTATGTTCACCGTAGGTTGCCCTTTTTAAAGAGGAAAGCAAACCTACTTTGAGCAGTCAAAGTATTACTTGAATATCCTGTGAAATCTGCCTTCTTTGAGGATATTCCGATCACATGAAAGTATTTTATTCTGGTTAACTCATACATGACACACCGTTTTAATGTGTACCAGAAAATCCAAAAATATTCATTAGTATTCTTGAAGGGGAAATTTTGGGTTAGTAGGTGTAGGAGTGGTCACCAGCAAGCAATAACGAACTATAATTTCATGTTTAATGTGTGTTTGGAAATAATTTTCAAACATGAAGAAATTTCCTTAAGAAGAGGTCGAAAAAAATATGATTATCAACCACGCAGCCACTATGATATTTCCTAATCTGAACTTAAGAATCCTTTATGGATGATAATATGTCATATATCTCAATCTCACAAAGATAATTCAGGGAGGACTTGAATTTTCCGGCAGTAAATTCCTCAAATTTCGAAAAAATTCACTTCTGAAGCTCTGAAATCTCCACGCACCCCGTAGTGTAGCTGTAAACTTTTTGATCCTCTTATTTGTTACACATGATAAAACTACAATTTTAATTTTAATCATGCGAAGCATCTAGAACAAGGAACAGCGTAGTTGTAAATCATGAACAGAGAGGGAGGTGAAGTTTAATGGAAACTTACGTAGTCTGGATTTTGATTCTTCAGCTTGATTGCATGTTACTTATTAGGTATGTTTTGTTAAATTAGGGCCTGATGTACCCAATTTCATGTCTCCTTTAGGTTCCTAAGGGTTAGATAATGTTCTGTGTTCAGAGCCGATCGGCAGACAGTTTGAAAGTGAGACGTTAGTAGAGGCAACTTTTTTCGCCATCTAAATTGATCATAAATGACAAAAAAACTTGCAACACTGCTGCTGATTCTTCTAGTATTTCATTTAACCCCAAACGTTCATTTTCAAAGGGACTTAAATTCAATTATTCGTGTTAGATAAATTTTAAAATTATGTGAGGAATTAAAAATGTGAGTAATAAAAATATTACAAATTGAATTCTTTGAAATACAGCGATTGGAAAAGAAATGACTTGAAATTCCAAGAGTTAATAAAATAAATTATAATGTAATCGGCGGGGTATTTTATAAGCTTAATTATATATTTTAAACAATAAAAGCCCAATTTTACCGAAACGTTTTTTTTTAAACTTTAGTTGAAATCATAATCGCAAATGAATTTTTTGAAAAGCACAAGACCAAAGAGTGATATTTCCCCTGGCCGGCCACAAGTATGTCATACATGAAACCTTTTATTTACCTTCTGTAAATATTAGCATAATAATTCATTTTAGAGCTTTTGTGTCCTGTACTGAGATACTTAATTTGGTAAAAGTAACACTATTTAAGGCTACCCATGACAAGTCAAGAGGTTTCCACGTAATAATTTAGACAAAGACCCCATTCATACAAGCTAATGAAATGATCAAATTAGAGAGAAAGATTTAGTGCAAGTAGAGAATAAAGTTAAATCATCAAATTTTAATATGTAATTTCAGCTCTGGGCTAATAAGTTAGTCCCAATGTTCAAAAGTTCAGGTTTCTGGAATCGATCTCTAGTGAGGTTATGTCCATCTATTCAGAGCTTATTGTTCAAAAAATTAAAGTGGGATGTGATAAATTTGCCTCTTCCAGTACTGGAGGAGCTACTTTTTACTGCCTAATATATCCCTAATCTAATCTAATGAATTCGGTAACATGTTGGTCATGGCTTTGATTCTCACAGTCATCCAAATTTGCGAACAAAGTGACTGACTCTCCAATAATTGATAATCATAATATGAATTTTATCATAAGTGAAATTTTTCTAGCAAATCTTGATAAAATACTTTAAGAATTGTTCTGTTAAGTCGGGTTAAACCTTATATCCTTTATATGTCCATTATCAAAATAAAATGGGTTAAAATTTGGTTAATTTTAATTTTAAAATATTAGACTTATTTGATAAAATAAAAAATTTATATCCAGGAAAAATTAAATAACCAATTTTTTGTTAATTATTCGAAAATTTGCGTTTTTTTTAAAATATGCTAAATTGCAGGGTCGTCACATTGCATAATATTGAGTATAACCAAATATTACACTGATCTCCTGTTATTGCTGAGTTCGGAGATAGTGATTATTTGGGAGTTATAACGAATGAAGAGCACACATTACTTTCCATCTCTAACGATTTCACAGTACTGAACAGTAGATTACTCGATTTTATACAAAATATTTGAGAATTATCATAAAAATTTTACAATATATCCACCGGAATAAGCGTTCTTCTTGCAAACAGTAAGACTAAGACATTTCCTGATGTATCTGACATATCCACTACCACTGTTTCTCTAAATTCTTCAAAAAATTCTGCTTCATACTGCAACACCAGTTTGGGTAGCCAATGATGACATTAGGTGCACCCATCAGACAGAGTTAGCTTAAAAGTAACGGATCTCACGCGTAAAGTCGTTCCAGCACGACTTGTCTACAAGCTGACCGTTTCCAAACAACAATCAATCCCAAAATCCTATCTGCTTGATCACCAGACCGCTTTAATGGACAAAATGAAGTTTGTTGAGCCCTTGCCTCCTCCATAATTGATGAATCGCCCACTGTGATCAAGTTTCCACAATTTTTTATTCAGCATAACCACATTCGAGCTCAATCAAAGCTAGTCTTCCGTCCTAAGAGATTGATACTGGTGGATGATAAATGCATAGAACTCGAGGAAATCGTTCCTGCTAAACCTATTGAGACAAAATCAAAATTAGCTGCACATAGTGTAGACAACGCTTAGCAAACGGCCGCACTCATTTCTCTCCATGATCTCCAAGGCTCCATCGTCTTCTATTGATCTGTCTTTCAGGACCTTTTCGATGAATCTCATTTCTTATCCTGGTGGATTCATATTCGGAATAATCAAAGGTCATACCTCTTAAATCTACCACAACCGGTACCGTTATCAACACCTTCTGCCATGTATTTGTCTGTCATAGTTTATCAAAAGTTATTGAATCCAGAGATGTCATTCAGTTCTTTTCTAATCGAATTGAGAACCATTTTCATGGTTCAAGCATCTCCGTTTTGCACCTTTCATCTAATCTCAGTTGTCAGGATGAGCAACTCTTTGATAATGTGAAAAGGCAACTCCTCGTGCCACAAGAAGAGGGAATAATGATGGAGACTCTTAATTTATTACAGTTTAGGTACTGACGGCGTCTCATGTTGGTGTCAGAATTAGGGTGCACTGTCGCCAACACATTCGTTCTCGGTACGCAACCTTAACTTCCAAACCGAAATGGGATCTGTTGAAGATTTTTCTAGACTCATATTACTTCCCTCCGCCAAGAAATCCCAAAACCCGGAAAAATTAAAGGCGGAGCTAGCATTCGGAATCATGAATGAACAACTTTCGCCTGGAGGTGTTGGATAAAAATGAATAATGCTTATTAATGAGAAAAAAAATTTGGGAGCCTGATAAGGTTATAACAGAGGTTTTTTCTTAAATACATAATTTTCATGCTTTCTAAAAAATTAAGTAAATTACGAACACATATTAGCTATACATTTAATTTATAAAACGGCGGATATATTGTTTAAATGATCAAACAACAATTCAGAAATCATTTAAATTTAACTAGGAAAACACATATAACAATTCTCTGATTTGTTAGTTAAAAATTTTAAGGCAAGACTTGATTGGCAGTGTGTCGTAATGCCTTTACCTATTGCTGACACTTGCACATTGTTCATTCAAATGACAAAAAGACGGTTAGAATGACGAAGAACGAAAATGAAAGCCCAAAATTCTTTTGAACAGGCGAACGACGCGGGTGAACACAAAGACCCCCTTTTGGACTCGTCCTGGTGCAGTGCTCCCTTAAATGCCACACAAAGACCCCTTGCCCATTCCGCTCATGATCTCCGCTTTCTTGAACAGAAGAGGAATTCTGGAGAAGTGGACCTCACAAGTGGAGATCGGAGGGCTGTAATTCGTGTAAGGAAAGGCCGACAGTTATTTGATAGTGATACGGGAAGATCGCATTCAGGTAGGATTTAACTACTTGTTCCCCTTATTATTATCTCGTCGCAGGACAATATAAAGTGATTTGTGCTTGAGAAATAGATATTTGTTGATGTTTTCGGTTTTTATTATCTTGGTGGATTGTATAGTAAGCTGAGGAGTTAAATTTTTCCTTGTTGACGTTTCTTCTGGTTAATCTATTAATGTTCTGTGTTTTTGAAAATGAAGATAGGCTTTGCTATTAGCAACTAATACATTTCTTGTGCACCTTATTTATCGTACATTAAAAATAGGTGATTTAGCTAACTTCGAATTATTAAGACATCAAAAAATACCTTAATCTAATTTCTATGAATTAACGATCAATATGGTCAGTGTGGTTGATAGGGCCCACCTGATTTGATTTGGAAATTTAATTTTTAAATTAACCGTCAATGAACTTCGCACTTTCATATATAATATCTTCCCTGACAAATATGACGAAATTTTACATGAATGGGTAATGTGTCCGATTAATGAAGGGAAAATCTCGCGCATTAATGTGACATTCAAAGTTACTGACCACTTTCATTACTTATCGTTTTCGAGAAGGAACTTATTTTGCGTTGCTTTGAAAACTAATCTCATTAAAACATAGTACATTTTAGAAATAATTTTGACAAAGTCGGTAATACCATTACTTTAGTAGATTGTCCTAACTGGAAAATTACAAATTCGACCTTATTGTCAGTTATTTACTCGTGAAAATATTGCGCCTACAACGTATTTATGAAAATTTTTGAATGATTTATAAATTTATTGGAAAATGATTATTTGACATTTGTAATATAAAATATCACTTTTTATGACAAAAGAAGAAAGTTAAATTTAAGTATTTCTCTTGAAAAGTGATAATATCTTCAAAGCCAAATTTAAGATTCGTGGTGGGTTGATATTTTGGATAACGAATAGGTTGAACAACAGTTGCCAATATTCATAAACGAAGTTGGATAGTCATACCCACTGGTTTGCTAGAGGGTTGAAGGAAATTAGAATCTAAAACTAGTCAAATTTGAATGAGTCGGCTGCAGCACCACTCTCATTCTCAAAATCATAAGATTGTTGGAATAAGTAGCTTAAAATGAGTTTTGCATCAGTAAGCTGTGCTTATTTCTTTTATCATATAGTTCAAAATATGCTGTATTATTTTACGTAGAAGATGGTTATTCTAAAAGAATTAAATCTTTAAATCGAAAAATCGTCAACTTAAGGATAAATTCAAGCTGATAAAGTAAGCCCTAAACAGATTGATGGTACTTACGATATATAAATTTTACAGAACATCCCGACCTAAAGATAAATTCTTTAGAATGTGTACCGAGCAAGAGATCGCCATCAGGGAATCATCTTGCAGTGCCAGCGTCTTCCATCAGCAGCAGTCAAAGCCAGCGTCATTCAAATAGCAGTCCGGACTCCACAGAATGCTATGATGCTGCTTTCAGAAAACCTCCAGAACCACTGCAAGATTTTATTACGAAGAATAGAAAAAGGCCTATGAAGGGGTGGCATGAGGTAAGACATAATATGGAGGCACTTTTAAGCTCATTAAGTAAACACTTTTATGATATTATTTGTAAATTTCTTTCTCAAAAATTTAAACGTTAAACTCATAATATTCACTTTTTAAGGCGTGAAATTCGATAAAAAGTTTATCCGAAGATACGAAAATTCCTAAAGCCAGAACCTAAGTAAAAGCAACAGAAGGGAAATTATCAACTTAACGCCAATGACAGATTCGTTTATTAATTCTGCATATAATGCATAGTGGAGTAAGCCGCAATCATTTTTGTCAATGATTAATGTCTCGAATACGGAAAGTGCTCACTTTGCAACTTGTCCTTGTCTAGATTCATTTTAAGATGCACATGTCCAGAAGGAAATATGATTTAGGTGTAGGCCATTCTGCTCTTGCATCCTCATAATTCATCTTTTGGCTAATTACTGATCTTTCACCGACGCAGAAATTCCAGTATCTGTATCCGAACCACATAAGTATTTAATATGCTATTGTTTGACTTGAAAAATCCCCTGCAGGTACTATCGACCATCTTATTATCCTACATTTCTTGGACAGATGACATGCTAGTAACTGTCCAAGTCCTAGTACTAGGTCGCAAATCGACGACTGGCATTTACGCTTATCACCGTCGCTACATATATCCACTAATAAAATATTAGCAGCAGGTGGTCAAGACAAATCATTTGGATTTCGTGAATACTTCCATTTTAAAAACGTTTAATAGTTTCGCTACAATATTATGATCGCATACAGTTGCCCTTTTTCTCTTTAGCGATTCTTCTCACTCAGTAACGGTTGCCTTTCTTATGGAAAAAACTACAGTATGGTAAGTTAATATCCCATTTTAAATTATTTAAAAAACTGAGCCATTTTGATTACCCTGGGTAGCAGAAATTCTTTTTAGGGAATAAATATTTTTTGATTTCTTCAGAGTTCGAGTGAGAATAGAGGTGATAGAAGGCATAGTAGTTGCCTTAATATATATATATACAGGGTGTTTAATGCATCTGAGGACACCATTCAGACTTTTTAGAAAAACAGAAAATGAAATTATTTATGGTTGGGACTTACAATTTCCTGTAACAAACCAAATGAATATAATATTAACCAAGGCTTTATCCTATATATCCTCCTTCGGCTTCTATCACCGACTCAGATCAGATGGTCTTTATTGATGTTATACGGATGCTTATTAACTTCCCT
>CAADRB010000008.1:3518605-3585115 GCA_900708905.1 Hymenolepis diminuta
CATTGGCTACGCTGTCTATCGAAGGCGGCTGAACAACAATGGTTTGAAGAGTCTCCACATAGGCATCTGCATCTGTATCTGCATTGACTGTAAGTCCTTGTAGAAGAAATGGAGGAGTCATGATGTGCTTTTCACTGCTAGCAATACGGAAAATCATTACTGTTGCTTGCTGGAAACTTCGTGCGCGCAACAGTTAGAACTTGAGTGGGGTCCGTCCGCATATAGTCAACCACGAATCAATTTTTGAATTGACTTATTGATCCCGGTGGAAGTGTTTTTTTGGTAGTAGAAGGACCCTACATTCCTGTTCCTGTTCTTCTGGGTGCCTCAATTTCTTTAAGAGTCCTTTTGAACGCGCATTAAACGAGTCTCTTGAGTTGTTTGTGTCGACATAAACTGGCGACCTCGCCTAAGAATGTATGAATTGTATCAGAGGTCTTGATAAACAACACGGCTTGGTGTTCCTTCAGACACTTGAAGATGTTTGACGAGATGTCGCGCATTGACTTCCCAGGATTTTGGTCAATCATGCCATGCATTCTTCTGACAAGCTGAAGTGTTCTGAATGAATCAGCAGAGCGTTGAAAATGCTTCTGTTTTCCCTTGCCCATGGTTCTACTATGGCTTGTGCTCCATTGTTTCCACTCAGCACCCCGTTTCTGACTTTGGAAACGAAGGATGTGGCGACTTAGAAATCTTGCAATTTCTGAATGGGTATTTCCCTCTTATAGACATTATGACAGCGTGTCTTGTCATTTTATTAGTTATAGTGGTATCTGCTATGAGATATTCTGATATAAAGAATATATAAATTATTATTGGGTTAGTTTAAATTACAAAAATATAAGTACCCTCAGACACTTAATGTAACCTGTGTATATACAAACAAAGGGGAATTGAGGAGCAAAGAACGTTGATAAAGGACAAAGCCCTTTGTTCTTTCGACAAATACCATAAAGTCAGGTTAGGAACTCGATGATTTGTAAAAGTAAGCCGCTATTGTGATTTAAAACTAGGAGAGATTCTGTTTATACTTGTATATTCGAAATTGAGAAATGTTCATTTGTCTGCGTTCTAGCTATACCTGAACTTAGTGTAACCATCAAAAAGTGGTCAAATAAGTAAAATTTCACTATTGTCACAAGGAGTTGAAAGGGATTTATCAAATAAGGCGGGTACTGTATGAGTCACATGTGCATAATTTTACGATCAGTGCCTTTAATTTTCAAAAGACACCAACTGGAAAGCTAAGCTACATAAAATCCAATATTGTGAATGAAGTATAGAAGTTTAGAATGTTTAGAACATATACCGGCAACACAGTGGGCTTGTTCTCTGTCTCTCATAATCTATGAAATAGCTAGAAATAACTCTCCAACTTATTAAGTGACTAAAAAGAAGGAAAGAGTTGGTACTTTTTCTCACTCGGATGGTATTAGTTCTCTATTCCTTAATTTTATTGATTCATGCATTCATTTTTTATCGATTTTTCATTGATTTCCTGAATGTGAAATCTTAGGTTTGGACTGCGTATTTACTGTATTTATTTTTGCCATTTCATTGCCTTTTAATTTCTGTCCCCATTTTTACCTTTAGTCACATCTAAACTTGAAAATATATTCTATTACATCTCCTTTGCAAGCTTAACTGGCCCATTCATCACTTATGAACGCTAAACTCAGTAACCGTCTTGATTATGACGAATCGTCCAGTCACCTAAGTTATTAGAAAAATAATTATTGAAGATGAAAATAACTGGGAATGAGGACACGGATCAACTCATTCGCTATTTACAAAGAAGATGAATTAGGAATGGAAGGAATGCTAATACAGAACAATGGCCATGGCGATATATGTAATCCGATTAGTAATTGCACCAGTACCCTGACCATTGGCCGTGCATATCAATCTATTATCATTTTATCTCTCATCTCCATTGAATCATCTACAGATTAGGCAAATAATACATTGTAGGGAGCGTGGTCTAAATAGATCCATATTAAGACACACCATGTAGATAAGTAAATATGAAGGGGCATACAGTCCATAAAACATATGAAAGACGGAAATAAGGACTAAGGGGTATAAAGACTACAAATAGTATGAGCAAACTGCTATTCCCCATCATGACCCCCTAGCATCACCTTGTAGGATAGTTCTCGATGACTATATAGCCTGATCTAGCCAATGGCCTTACTGAATTCCCAGTTCGGCTTCCCTATCGGTTCACTTCGTGTGCAGGCATGTACTTCACTTTGTGAACCTACCCCTAACAGTCTGAGGGCTTATAGTATTACCTTCAGATAAGGCAGACTAAGGTTTATTCCGTCCTACCATGTTCCTATGGGGTGATTGCACTGATACTTACTTCAGATTACTTGTACATTTCTCTCTTAGCTATGCGTACTATTCTCAGGCGTTGATTAGTCATTTTCGATTACTATAAATTAAAAAAAACTGTCACTTTTTCAATTTGTTGCTTAAAACGAAAAGGCAAATGGCTTGAGCCGTACACATACAGCTGCTAGTTTATTTGGGAGCTTGACAATCTTTGGAAAATAGGCAAATTGGCAGACATTTCTAGTTATAATTTACAAACATCTTGTTCCTTTAAATGAATTGGTTTCACCATTTGTAGGTGATAGTATTGCACTAGTTCCCTATTCCTTGTAAAAATTTCCTTATCTTGGCTAAGAATGGAGATTGTACTTTCACATTCTTCTCAAAAGTTACATTCGGGACTCCATGACTAAAACGACTACGCAGATACAACGACGTATTCTTCCCTCAAGCCTCGAACACACGTCATCACCTACGCAATGAGGCAACGAGTGCCTAAGCTGGTTGCCTCACCGGAGTGATGATATTTGCATGAGTAGTACGACGCATGCGTCCTCAAATGTCATCTACAATGAAGCATTTGAGTCATTTCTTTGTATTCGCATGCTGTCTCCTCCTTAAAGTACATTTTCGTTTACCCTCTTATTAAGATGCAGTTGGCTGTGTAAAAAAGAGAATCTTCATTCTACACGCTTGTAATCTCCTTTGTGCCTTTTGAAGTGTGTGAGTAGGGAATTAGCTGAGTCAATACCCTCGCGCCTCTCTCATAAGAGAGGACTTACTCTTTGTCCTAATTCGTAGAAAGCGGTGCCGATTCCTTAAAGTGTATCATTAGATATGCCAAACAATGGTAAGATTTTATGGTTTATTCATGAGATTTCTCGGGTGTCTATTAAGTTGCATGATCTATAGAGTAGCTGCACTTAGAATTTTGTAAACAAGTCATCTCGATAGGATTTTTTCCTTATATGGTAATGAACCAGCTTTAAAGTGTTAAAGGTAACTATGGTCAATTTCATATAATTGTTTTGCAATTTTGAAAAATCGAACCATTGACCTTGTATTGTCTGTTATCCAGATCAATTATGAAATATGCATCCTTAGAATTGGTGATAAGTATGCTTGTTTGGGCGACAGAATGTAAGAACTATCGATCACTACGATGATTAAATTTTTAACAGTGAAATATCTGAAAGTATCTTTATCAGTTTAGGTAGACTCCATTATAATGCGAACCAGGTGGTTAGTCGCAAAATCGATTTGTTCTCCTTCCATCTTCTCCTGGTAGTCAGAATCTGCCTTAATAAGTAGAGTTTTAATTACATTAGGCCTCTTGGGGCTTTCGATTTGTCACTTAAAGGCGTCAATTGCTCATTAAATTGCCTTCTCCATTTTATTGTCGCCCTTTTTTCATCGAATCTAGACTAATTTATCAGCGAGTTTGAATGACCCAAACCTCATGTGATACTCTACATATGTCTAGGTGAGGCCGTATGTTCATTCGTTTTTAAAACGAATCACTGAGTAACCACTGGTTCTCTGTTAATATTGATTCGTCCCTTTGTATCATCCTTACTGGAATTTGTCTACTTCAGGAAAAGACATCGCCTAATAGCTCCCTAGCCTTTTGACATATTATATTGAGTCATATCAACTTCTGATTTTGTCATATACTTCATTCACATTGCAAATTTAGACAGTTTTATGTTTCACGTTTTTCAGACTTTCAAACTTTTTATGAATTCAAAAATAGCTGAAACTCATAAAATGTAACGTCTAACGACAAATTGTCATTAATTGTCGATTTCATATTTAATTGGCAAACAATTCTCACCGGAAAATTAACCGAATATTAAAATGATTCTAACAGAAAACTAAACTGTGGAAAGTGATTTTGATGCAGAATCAATAAGGAAAGCAGATAATCCCATAGAAAATCACTTTTCATATAAAAATTACAAGATAAGGTAAAAGGATGTCGGTTTATACTTACTTCTTTTCATTACGTTAAACAGGTTGTTCGTGGAAGGAATACAACTCGAATTGATCTCGCTAATACTAACGTGAAGTATGAAGCTGACAAACTGAGAATTTTAATTGACACTTCTCCCTTTGTATATCAGCTTAAGGTAAGCCTAATATTCTCTGTGTAATCTCAATAAGAATCATTTGCAATTCGATGCAATAGTGTGTAATTTAGTTTGAAGATACAGAAAAGTTCCGAAAGTGGATGATAGCAATTAAAGACCACCGAGCCTACGATCAGTTTCAAAGTGCCCTCATTTCAACTGGTCGTCCTGGAGGTAATCAACCGATTTCCAGTGCTTCGTCTAATCTCGGTGGAGAAGGAATAAAGGCTAGTAATAGCTGTGCTTCTTTTCCCACAACTCCTGAAGGTCAAAATGGATTACCAAGACCCAATAGACTTAATCTACAACCATTTCAGTCGGCTACGCAATCAAAGGTGTCGAAACAGCAACATCGACTGTCGAATGAACAGGTGGAAGGTATCAGTTTGGTCTTACTTCATATGATAATGAATGAAATTTTAATCTTTTTATGTATACTATAAGAGAATTTAAATGTTTGGGCTTTTGTTATGTTAAAACCCCATCAAAAAATCAAAACGAGTGACTTAATATTCCATAAGAACAAGTTGAATGAGATATCAGTTCTGTGAATTTTTCTATGTAAAATCCTTTGTTAGTGACTTCAAACTTGGCAGAAAGGAAAAAAAACATAGAGAAAGAAAAATTTGACCATTATTATAAGAATAATGGACAGTCGCTGATGAAACATTTGCTATATTCCCATAATGATAGAAAGATAGACGCTCATGGGAAGTCGGAAAGTTGCAGTGAAATATTTAAACAACTTCAATTATAATAATACAAATCTGTTTAGTCATTCGGTTGACACTGTAGTATTACTTAGACACTCACTGATATTCATCATGACCCAGTCAAAAGAAGGCAGAAGATTTGTAGCTAAAATGGCAGGTTTGTTGTTAAGAAAGATTACACAGGTTTGAATAGAGGGGCTGTCTGATGGGCTGAGTGAAAGAATCCATTTTCTTTTATAAGCAGTATCCGAGGGACAATTTCTGTTTTGGAAACCTACAATGTTTCTTTCTACATCTCATCAATAAAATGAGTTTGAGAACACCAGAATCTGTAATAAAACATTATGAAGCAGGTGAGCTAGTTACTGGATGCTTACGTCATTTGAGATGTTTCAAGCCCAGCCGTTAAAACTACATTTTCGAAAAAAAACATCTATATGATAAATACGTGATGATCGATGCTCAAACAATATCACAAGTTCCTATATTCATAACAACGTCAACGCCGTTAAATTGACCAGTGTCACAGTTTTGTGCGAATTATTTACGCGCATCTAGGAAGCGTGCTGTAAAATAGGCCTCAGATGAATCTTGGATTGAGTCATCAATGTATTAATGTATGTTATATAGCCTCTGCATCTAATGAAAAGGAACTAAGTGTACACTTGTATTGATATTTTCTCTTAAATTGGTATTTAGGAGACATGGTACATAGTGTAGATAAGGCAAGCAATTATGAAGGGGATTAAAATCTATGAGATGTATAAAAGACGAAAATAGGGATCAAGAAGCAAAGAGTATAAATAATAAGAGGTTGTAGCGGGCCACCAGATTGTTGGGGGTCACCAGTTTGTAGCGGGCCACCAGATTGTTGAGGGCCACCAGTTTGTAGTGGCAGAGTCACCAATTTGTGGTAGGAGTAGTTCACCAGTTTGTAGCGGTAGTTGGTTAACAGTAAATGAAAGGAAAAGAACGACAGGGATTGCTTTGACCAGGTTTTATTGAACAAAGTTCAGTACAGAGTCTCAAGAGAGAAATAGGGAAGTGGAGAAGGACTGAGCTATGGAAAAGGCGCTGGACGAGCTAGGGTCCGTTGGTGTGTGTCGTGTGTCTGATGGAGGCTATTTATAATCGAGACTTTGGGTGAGGACACGCATTAGGATATGGTTGCATGCGTGCTTAATTGGTCGGAATGATTGTAGGAAAAGGAAGGGTCAGTGCAGACAGGACTGGTTAATAGCTGGGTTAATTAAACGGTGTCTGCTACTATCGTCTGAGGTATGTTTACCTTTTCCGATCGATGAGAAATAGGCCAGCTGAGGATACACGATGTTGGTCTATAGAGTGCATGGGGTCACAGGAAAAGGTAATAGCTATCCTCCATATGCCCACAAAACTCCCACCCACAGCGACAGTAGTTGACGCCCATGAGGCCAGACCTGGAAATGGTCGCACCGAGCTTCTCCATTAGTCCATCCTGAGTGCAAGTGTGTGCTTCATTTTGGTCTAGCAACGTTGCTAGGCCACTTCTGTCATGCCTGAGGCTCATAGATTATCACTTCTTCAGTCTCCTACCTAATGCATCTTAAATTTCGCTCTGTTACGCTTACAATTTATATATCTTCCATCAAGCTTCTCATCAATTTGGGCCAGTTATCTTAAACCGACATACTGCAAAAATGACATACCTGTCAACTTTTCATTTTACTAGTTTATTGGGATCTCTAAGTTTTCTCTAACCAGAATACCTAATCGCGGTCTGGCTTGATGTGGTGAATTTCAAACATCTTGTAAGGGCGATGGCCTAGCAAGTTTTCTTTACCTTACATTGATGATTTTTAAGCTAAATCGGGGCAAGTACCTCTGTTACTGATAACAGTTTAGAACCATTTAAATATGTTTTTTTGCAAGTCGCTATGACAAATAAGTTGGAATGAATATGAACTTTACAGAACTCTCGGTCTTATATACAAAAGGTAATGATTCTCCAAGAGGAGAACACGTTATCTGAGAATGCTTGAGTTTTAAAAATAATTCTTTGAGAAAATGAAGTGACGTGAAATGATTACCACGTGCTATTTATGGGCAGTAAGAGATGACTATTTTTAATTAAAATGAAATCATGAGAAAATGATCTTCACAGCGGTAAGTTAATGTCGCTATGTGGTACCGCATTTTTAACTCTGAAAATTCTTCTTCATCATATGCTTAAAAAGAACTATCTCCGAAGTACTGGCCTTATTCGAAACCCCTTCCAAAAAGACCCTTATCTTTAACAGTTCGACCAAATGAGGCCTTTCCGCCTTTTTATTAAATGTGTGAGCAAAGAATTTTAGTAAAATTTAAACACCAAATCCTTATTTATTTAAATGAATATTCATTTGCTTCATTATGAAAAAGTTCACTAATTAAAATGAATAGAGTTGAATTTCAATATTTCTGAGGCCCTTGCCAATAAAATTCCAATGGAGCTTAAGAAGTCGAGGGTATAGGCAATAATTTCCTAAGATTTCTTTAGACAAGCTTTATAGTCTTTGAAGCCCAATAAAAAACAAGACATTGATGATATTATAAACGCGGCAGTTACCGGTGTTCATTTTACCAAAATGATTAATAGTTTCACCACCATCATGTTTAAAGATATTATTACTAAACTTTTGGTCCTGGATGTAAGAAGAAACAGATGAATCGAGGTGACAAAGTGAAATGCGCAACTAAATTGGGTGGTCATTTTCTTCGAATGTCGCAGACATGAGCTCATCTTCATCCTTATGAGGAAGGGGATAACTTAAGGCATCCAAAATTCAGATAAAGTACAACCCTTGAAGACTTGATATCATTAGCTAATCCTGCTCGATCCCTTCCATTATTTGATTATTTCGCTTTTTTTGAGCTTAGATACTTTTTCGTGATTAAAGTTTTGCAATAGCATTGATAATGCTAATGTTAATGCAGTTATGTAACTCTGGGGCATGATAAATGCTGGTAGAATGTGCTAAAATGCTAAACGTAGTTTTGGTAAAAGGTGACTCAACAAATAAATAAAGGCCTGCAGTAATTACAACATTCTACCTAGCTAACAAGAAAATAAGAAACTTATAATTAGCATGTAATGTTATGGAATATAGATTCTGGAAACAATTTTATCGGAGTCTGAACGTATCAGTCATTTTATTCCTTGGAACCCTTCTGATTAATAATTAAAATCAAAATATTTATCTACTCCTTTTTTCCTTACAGCCATGGCAAAGATGATCTTGGGACTAGAATCCATTTATTCCAACCTCCAGAATGCTCAAAGTCTTCTATTAGTGGGTTAAATCCTTAACACTTATCCGAATATATATTAAAACGTTTGATAAGACTTTTTATTTTCAGGAGTCCAACATGCTCGAAAGTGACGCCACAGAAATTGAGAACTCCAGTCCAACACACAGTCTTTTCTTTACACCTCTTCCCTATAATCCTTCTGACAGTGGTTCCAGCAGACCAAATCACAGTCGAGTCAATTCAATCTCCTCCTCGACTAGCATGTATACGGCCATCCAGACGACGCCAACAGTTGTAGCTGAACCCCACTCCAACCATATGAATGGTAATAGTATCGGAAAACCCATTGCCTTCATTTCCGCCGCAGCGAATTTTAATGAGAAGGCGAAGCGGTTCATCGAGGAAGCTAGTGCAGGTATGAAATAAAAATATATCATTTTTTCATTCAAAGGTGATATACCGATATCATCAAGTAGGAGCTTGGGTGTGATTTGAACGCTCTGAGCATTTTCAGGTCTCTAAACATACTGCTTAGCACATAATTTTCAAGATTTCGAAGCTTGGATAGTACAACAAAGCCGCTTTAAGAGTTTGACTTAGTAATGCTTAGAGCTGTTCCCTTACGAACCCAATAATCTTCTAGAAGGTAAGAAGTGTAAAATTACCTGTCTGATAATCAGAAGACTCAAGTTTAGTTATTTCACCAGTATATTGAGTAATTTTGGTGAAATAACGGAGGCGGGAGAGGTTAATAATAGGAAGAGAAAGCTGGAATTTGGAGAGCTGGGTATGTACATCTAAAGAGTGTAAAAAGGATGGAATAAGGTTTGATGAGAATTAAATATCTTTAAATTCTTTATGGGACAGCGTATGACTGTTAGAACGAGTCGTCAGGTGTGCACTACACATTCTTAAAGGGTACATGGTTGATGACAGTTAAATAAGACAATCAAACCGTAGGCAAGACAGCTAACAAAATGTGGGTGTACAAAGATCTAAAAATATTTACATTGCCCTATACATAATTGAATATATACGGAGATGAGGGCGCGCATATTATAAATAATGCCACTCCACGCTGGGGTGATTCAATAGAAGGTCAGGCAGTGGAGATTTTTGTTAAAGGAATATAGAAAATCGCTTGGAGTTTCAATGGGTACTTTAGTTCATTAGAAATGTGGTAAAGCTCCTACACTTCTTACTGCTAGAACCTTATCTTAAGCAAGATGGAAAGAATACAGAAATCGTGGCTTGATTACCTATTTTAGAAGAGAGCGAATGAGACATTAATAATATAAATTGCTAACTGAAAAGTTCATGATATAAATGATATGAACCATAGTGAAATAGGGAAATCAGATAGAAAATCGAGACAAATAGTAAAGTTTCTTAAAGGAACGGATAACAGTGGATATTTTGTCGTTTTTTCACTTTGCAGTTTCCTTTGATTGATTTTATTTTTTTTACAATTTTTTTAAACAGCTATTGCATTAATCCAACAGACGAATCAATGCCTCAACTTAGCGATTACTCCCAACAAAGACCAGAGGCAAACCCTCACAGTTAATTCAAAAGTGAGCATTTCTATCTCTCTCTTTATATCGAGTCTTAAAAATTCACCGCTTCATTCATTTTTTTATGTCAATATGTCATTCTATTCTTGTTTTAATTCTTTTGCGCTAAATGACTGTAATGACCCTGCTTAATACCTGGCTACTCCATTTATCTTCTACGGAAAAGCTGCATGTCTTTTAGTCTTGTTCTAATTTATTTTGAAAATATTTTTTTCCAGGATTTGAAATTATTCTCCTTTCTAAAAATGGCATTCGGTATTCAGGATATCATTAATTACATGCATTCATTATAGGTATTTAATAAAATATTAGCGGTATTATTTTACTCATTTATCAATTATTTGATCAATTCTTTATCCTGCAAGTCCCATAATCCATTAATCTTTAAAACAAATGCCTTACATCTGAAAAATTTTATTTAAGTTCACCCCCAACCTGTTTTTCAATCATTAATTGATAATGCCAATTTCTCACAAACAATAACGTTTTTTTCCGCTTTTTGGATTGTTGATTGATTGTAACCCACAAGAAACTTTTCAAAAGTAAACCGTATTTTTCAATTTTACCGACACCCCCATTATTAAGACTACTGCATTAGAGTTCTTGAAAGCATGTAGCCATGTGGGATCTTATTCATTGGTATTGTTTAGTAATAATGTGGTAGCTAAATAAAAAAGAAGTCAAAATCCAAAAAAAACTTCTTATGATTCACGAAAATTCTCAAATAACTTCCCTTCTCATTCGTAGAGGGACTCTTCAGATGTTGGCATTAAAAGTTAGAATATGGGATATGATGTTGTTAATGCAACAATTTTGCGATATAGACTGTAAGAAAACGTCACACAGACACGGAAAGGTTTTTATTTCTATCGATTCAAATGATGAAGAGTTTTTTGTATTAACATTTTTATAAAGTGCATACCTTTTTTAAACACTAAAATCGCGTAACTATGGTAAGAGCATTTTGAAATTGATTATCGAGGGTCTCTTGAAACCATGTTTTCAACACCTACGATCTCTTTCTTTTAAGAAAAATATCTCCCCAATCTTAGTTACATTTTGAAATTATTAGACAATGGACCAGTTTTAGTAATCTCCAATATATCAAAAATTTAATCTTGAGGACAAGGAGTGGCAATTCCAGGTTCACTCCAATCAGTCAATTAAAATTTGGAAGTTATTGGTAAACCAGACCTGAATGTGGATTAGTTGCTCCTTATTTCAACACCACTTTTAATCTTTTAGACGCCGTATTCGTTAATATCTACATAATCTTGCTGTCATAGTAACCCCATTTTCTTTCATTTTCATCTTCCCATATAAATTTAATCGAGCATTAAAATCTTAATCATAGAATTGTTATTCATTAGAAGTTAAGTCTATTCGAGTGTACGCGTTCTCTTATTCTGATATGTCCCTCCTGTTTTCTTCTCTTACAGATCTTTTATCGTCTATATTGCTATTCAGCGAACTGGAATAAAGATCTACCAGTGGGGTGAGGTTGTTACTAGAGTAGCAACCCTTTGTTATGCTTAAACTCTCCACTCTCCATTCTGGGTATGTAGCAGGTTAAGAAAGAACTCTTTTATACGCTAGACATGTCATGAGCTGCTTAACATGTGCTTGACCTCACTACTTAATTATATGACAACCCGACGTTGTAGAACTGGAAAGTTTTGTTGGTCAAGGTTAAAACGTTTGTGAACACATATTCAAGTGGATATAATTTTCATTCACAAAGCACATTGAGATCAAGTTTATGGTGAGGGAGTGAGAAGTCAAGCCAAAGTCACTTCATGCTTTAATCTAGTAGGATGCAATTGGGTAGATAAATAATCACGTTTAAAAATAAAATTGATGAGAGTATGATGTTGAGGTAGTTGCGTCTTATTAAAGGTTTAAGGACTAAGATTTACTTATTATTAGTATCCATAATATGGAAAAATTTTACAGTTTTTCATTGCGGATATCAACTGACATCGATTAACAGTAAGTCCAACAGATGATAAAGGAGTGAGGAGATAAGAAATACAGAGAGCAATGTCAAGGTATCAAGGAATCTTATTTCATTTTATTTTTTGACATCGGTTATAAAATATTTACTTAATGGGCAGCTCACGTTCCGAAATTCAAATTTTCCGATTCGTCCTCTGGCTTGCATTAAATGCTTGTCTACTATATTCGGTGCTTTTTGGCCAGCATTATTTAATCAGGAAAGATCGGTATTTCCGCTTCATTTTATTGTTTTTCCAGTAATTGATAAGGCAAATGATCTCATAAGATATTCCGCTGCCTACAGTTTTAAAATAGCAGTAATTGGATAAAATTTTTAATTTTGCAGAGCTGAGTAAGCTGCGTCCACTCAGGTTGAAGATTTACTTAAACAAGGCTTTTTGCCAGTACTTCTTTAAGTGTAAAGAACTCCCACGTGTTAAAATGTCTATTTTCGATTGGGTTATCTTTCAGTCAAATGCACTCACTTGTGTTGACCAAACTAAAGATGTCAGTCAAATCAAATTACAAAACACAACACCTTTGCAGCGTGTTTTTACTAGAACAAGGCTATTATATTTTCATGCTTTTCTTGAGAAATGAAATTGGTTTGTGTCACATTTCAGTCACATTATGATTTATATTAATTTTAATAACTTGATTGTTTATCTCCTTCTCTTTCAGCCAGGACGTCCTCTGAATGACCGAACAAATTCTGACTCAGAGTTCGAAGGGTCAGGAGTTGAAAACTCGGAGGACTCTCCTTCTGATGATATGCCCGTGTTGAGTAAGTCAGACGCAATTAACACAATTACATGCGCTAATTATGTAAGTTTATCATGCATTTGCATTAAACAGATGAGTCAGATATGAATGTTCCGGATATGAAGGGTGTTGTGTTGAAGACTCCCGAACATGTTGCTGGAAGAAGAACTACGCTGCCTGCACAACAAGCAATGACAACCACTTACAGGTTGCTTGCTCTAATCAAAAAGTGAATCAAATTTATTGTATTGTCATGAAAGCTGTTGCGATTGAAGCGATTTTAAATGCGTTTTCTTAAAATCTAGCAATATCGGTCGAGAATTGTCCAAACTCAGACTGCCTGCGATTCTTAATGAGCCTCTGAGTGTTCTCCAAGTAAGAAAAATATGTCGAATACATGTTGATCATTTAATTTAAACCGATGGGCAGAAAAAGATCATTAAAAGGTGGCGACGTGTTCAATGTGAATGTCTAACGGGTCAAAGGTCACGAGATTAATGCCCATTGGTGCATTTTTAGTGGTGTGGGCATCTAACCCCCCAGGTTAACACGTGTCAACAAGAGGAGTGGTAGAATGTGAACTTCTCGTAAGAACGGCTTCAGGAAATTAAGTGTTGTGAATGGTTCTCCTAGTGGGCTTGGGGAGTTTTATAAAATAACGTAACCTTAGACCAAAGTAACATAAAACTGTTATGTTAGTGAAGATGTTTTCTTTAAATCACTTGTTTATAGCCGGAGCAACTTTTCCGTTGTTGCCGACACAGTAATCTGTTTTCTCTGAATGAGTATTAATACAAAGAGATCTTTGAAGAAGGTCAATAAGCATGAGCGCTTTCAGTCAGGTATTCTATGTTGAAATCAGACATTAGATTAGAGTTTAATAAGAAAATCAAGATACTAGAGCATTTATATAAGATATGTAGAAAAATGGCTAAATATTTTGATTAAGATAAAAGAAAACTGTTACATGCAAACGGATGCGACTTTAATTACTCAGACATCCAGTAGAAGACCGTCTTGGACAAAACCAATTCGTGCATAGGTGACAAATAGGGTTGTAAATGTACATAAAACGAAATGACAGGACAGTCATACTATTTGGGAAAAAGAGGCCTATGGAATGGAGATCTTGTATGAGGTCATATTTCACGCGTTAAAGCGAATTTTCTCAAAACTCAGATCACAACAGACACCATAGTAAGGTCAATTTGATGTTTACAAGTTAATGGATAAAATGCGGGATACAAGGAGCACACTACATGGTTGAGATTAATTGAATGCAGGTAAAGGGTGCACATTGCAAAGTTAATGATATACGTTTAAAGAGGGATAGAGTATCAGACATTTTACTGACCTATATTATTTCTTGTACATTTCAAGAATCTCTGTGAAGAAATGGAGTACAGTAACCTCTTGGACCTAGCTGCAGAAATGAAAGACCGAACCCAGAGAATGGTTAGTTCATCTTATTCATATCAATAATATATCCTATTGTCTTACATCTGTTTTAACACAAACCATGTGTGTTATGCCTTCCTGGCAGCTGTATGTAGCCACATTCATCATAACTGGCTTCACAAGCAAGGCTCAACGAAAAGCACCCACATCTTTCAGTCCCTTACTGGGAGAAACATTCGAGTGTATTCGACCCGAAAAACAGTGGCGATTTCTGGCTGAACAGGTACATAGTGTTGACTCATTTCTAACCTTAAAACTTGTTTAAAATATATTTGTGTTGTGTTTTGAGGATCCCTGCGTTGCCTCCTCAAATCTGCTTCCCTTTAAATATTCTCAATTTCTCCCACTTATCGTAATACACACCTTAATTAAACGCTGTTTTCAGCTTTATCCTAATTTATGGTAACTTAGATGCTCTAAGTGTAGCTTATGTGTTTAATTACTGTTCGAAATACACGCCGGCTAGAGTCCAAATTTAGATATGCGGTACACACGCACTGATTCATACCTCTTCATGCCCTAATTGTTCCTTGGTGATGTTTTATCAGCCGCGAGGCGTCAAACAAAGAATGTAAAAGCTGTCAATTCCCTTATCGTACTTCAATGACCCCTCTTTATCAGAACTTGGGTTCCACTCACTTCTCTTCTGATTTGAAATTCCTTTTTCTTCTCCCTCCTTTCCCTTTCTCCTCATTTTCATTGATCCTATTTAACTCTTATTCTTCTCAATTGGAAAAATGCTACTGTGTTCTGTTAATCTTCAGGAAAATCCATAGATTTGAGAGCTTAAAGTGCCTTGACTCTCGAGATTAGAGCTGCTCTAGACGTGTTTTCTCAGCCTCTTCCTAGCTACTTCACTGTTCACTTTATTTTTAGGTGAGCCTCAATCCTCCTACCTCAGCTGTGCATTGTGAATCCAAATTGTGGGTTTTCGATGAAGAATACAGTATGAAGTACAAAGTTCTGGGGAAATCCTTGGAAACCAATGGTTCCGCTGAATGCCAGCTATATTTCCCAAAGTAAGAAGGGATTTTGACTTACATGACGCATTGCAGTCAATTATTAGTTATCAGACCAAAAAGATAAGGAATCCTCTGCCATGATCTCTTAACCGTGTTCTTAAAAGGCTCATGATTATACTTGATTTAAGGCCAAGTCTGAGCTAATTCAATATTAAGAGTGATCCGGATTAGTGCTTTAACTAAATACCTTGTCGTATAAATTAAAAAATATTTATGTTTTAAACGCACAATTAATTGGACTGGGAATGAGAGGGAAGACAGAAATGCATTCACTAAGGCATATAATTGTATAATTTCGAAACAATTTACACATTCGAACTGCATTGTGGTGGGTCGGTCGTTGATGTCAAATATGACTAGTCAAACTATGGATTGATGAATGGCGGCTGATTTTGCTATACTTTGACCTATCAATGACGTCTCACACCGGCGGTACGATAATATATATATATATATATATATATATATACGTATATCCGTAGGACGTGTCTAATTCACTCAGACGACTATTGCTAACTTTTTTAGATGGCGAGAGACCTACACCTGGAGTACCTCAATTGTCTCTCAAACAAATCTCATATCGCCAAATGTTCGGTTGGTGGATCACAATGGCGACATGGTCATACACTCCTCTAATGGAGTTACCAGCAACATTCGTTTCAGCAAGGTAATTTCTCTTTGAACATTTTAACATCGTGTGTTTTTTATTTCCTGCTTAACACTTTGATTATTGTCAAATATACCTAATCCTTTGTATCAGTTTCAATTGCCTATTAAAATGGCAATAGAGAAATCATTGGCTACTTCCGATCATTTTAAAAGCGGCAGGTGCATCCTATCATGATCATATGCTTGGATTCTGAGAAGATTAAAGAGAGGCAAATTTTATTCATTAAAATACTTCACTCTAATCTCCTATTTGAGAAAAATAGTTGTACGGTATTCAAAGTGTGGGTCTGCAAAGTTAGAGATTATGAGATCGGTGTTAATCGGTTCGCACCTTGAAATATGGTTGGCTAACAGCCCCAGTTAATTTCGATCAACAAGAGAGGTGGTAGAGTGCGAATGTCAAGGGGAAATTATAACTATGTAAAATTGTTAGAAATTTTCCTTAATGTAATTACTATTTCATTTTATCTTTACTTCCCATTACTATTGAAAATAATGCTCATCCCTTATATTGGTTTATGTGAACTATTCTGAAATACGTCATACTGCACACATTTCTGGTTTAATTTTAATGCGTTTTCTATATGATAACGAGAACTTGTGCTTTCTCCTTCTTCTCCGGCCGAGCTATCAATTTTCTTTTCTTTGGTATACGTACTTCTTCCGAAGTCATTTTCGATTACACTTAATCTTAGCATTGTACAAGGAATCGCCTGAAACACATCGAATTGCTATCCTTAATAAATGGTTTTACTAAGTGAATACTCAGGTAAGAGGAATACTTGTGAAGCTAATGATTAAAATAGAGATCATGAAAATGCATAAACACGGAGTTAGGATTTTGATTTATTATTACTGCAAAAAATTGATATATTTTAATCTCGGTGTAAATAGAAACAAATAGAGAAGGCTTACTACATTTGATCCACGTAAATTTAATCTAATATGATTAATATACGTGATTTTAAGCGATATTTTTGGTACGGTTCAAATGTTTTTTTCGAACGTACTTAAGCGGTTTCATCTGTTGGCTATTAATAATCTATTTAGCGATGACCCTTCTAATAGACACGTACCCCACGTATATCTATTCCAGCCTATGAGTTATTTAGGATTCATTGACCGGTGTTTGTCTTGGCCACTTGTCTGTTGACATTAGGGTGTATTAGGACCTCTAGTTAAATGGTTTTTATATGAGGTTTTAGTCACCGTCACCTTAATACTGAGGCTCTTATTGAATGCTGAAGCATACTTTGGCGTGTTCAAATACTGTGTTGGACGATGAACGTGAGGGACAAATGAGGAACCCTTGGAAGCAACATTCTTCAAGGTAATTACTTAGTCAGGAATCTTGCAAGGATATATCCAGGCTCTCAATTTACCTATTTACTATCTGCCCTCACCATCATCTAGTACGCAGATTGGAACCTTACGTAAACGAAATTTATTTTTTTCGGATTTACGTCAATCGCAGTCTCTGCTCAAGGTTAATGTTTAAGCTTGGCCTAATGGAGTCCTACTTTATAAGCCATTTGTGCTACCCTGTTCAGTGGGATTTAAATGCTTATAAGAAGCATTCTGATTAATGATATTTTTATTAAATTTTATCTTTCATAGACAAACACCAAAAAGCCAAATGCCAATCGAAATGTTTGTGGAACTGTTACTCCCCCTGACGGATCTGCTGAACCGTCACGTCTAGTTTATGGCCAATGGGACAAATTCCTAGTCTCAAGGGATGAAAACAACGAGGATCGGTGTATTTGGAGAGCTTGTAAGATATAAAACATTTGTTACTGATAGATTTGCCAGTAGTGTAATTAAAAGTTGTTTTCTCACCTTTGAAGATCCCATGCCAGTGAACGCTCAATTCTTCTACGGTTTCACCCAATTTGCAATTGAGTTAAATGAACAACCGGCACAAGATGCTGTCTCATCTGGACATCTGCCGATAACAGACAGCAGACAGCGACCAGATATTCGACTCCTTGAACTAGGACGGGTTGAAGAAGCGGAATCTGAGAATAAGCGGATCGAAGATGATCAGCGACGAAGGCAAAAGAACAATAATTCGAAAGATTTAGATGGAATCAATATGTGGAAGCCACTGTGGTTCACGTAAGCTCAAATTTCCGAGAGATTATTTAAGATAGTTTAAGTGTACTTGGTATTTGCACGGTTTTCGACTGGTATCTTGTATGTAAATGGTGAGAACATGCGCATATTGGACAATTGAAAATGGATGAGAGAGTAAAGGAGGAGAATGCAGGAAAAAAGTGGAAAGAAAGAAGAAGGCATCATTGCCTAGCGAGGACATCTCGAGTTCTGAGAAAAAACCAAATTGGATACGCTGTCCTGTGTGAGCCACAGTGTAATTGTTAGGATATTAGCTAATAAAATGAAGCGAATAATACGAAATTTAAAATCCCAAGCTTTTTTAACAGAAAAAACTGGTAAAAACTTGGTAAGGAAAGGAAAGTGAAAAGGAGGATCTCAGCATTCAAAATGAACCTGATGGAAGAAGCCAGTAAAGCTTGGCAGGTAGGAGGTAAAAGGCTAGTAAAGTCAGTTGAAAACTTAAAGGATTCGCTAATAGTTAACATGTTGTGATATCTCCCTTCAAACATATTTTATTAATTCAACTATTGTGTCCTTTCAGTCGCAGACCCAAAGCAATGCGCGCAGGTGACAGTGGGTCCAGCTATGAGTTTAATTCAGCCTACTGGCGATATCATGACTTGGGTGGCTTCAAAGACTTGAATTTACCTGTTCTCTGGTAGATGAC
The DNA here is from genome assembly GCA_900708905.1 of Hymenolepis diminuta. Taxonomy (NCBI): domain Eukaryota; kingdom Metazoa; phylum Platyhelminthes; class Cestoda; order Cyclophyllidea; family Hymenolepididae; genus Hymenolepis; species Hymenolepis diminuta. The sequence goes on from CAADRB010000008.1 coordinate 3,537,323, forward strand.
AAACCTCTCCCCTCCCTGAGCCTTACCAAAACCTCTCTCCTCCCTGAGCCTTACCAAAACCTCTCACCCACAAACTACCTTTTAGCAAATAAAGTTTGATTTTTGACTCGGTTTTAAGAGTTGAATAATCAAGTTGATTCTGGAATGAATGAAAAATTTTAATATATGCAAGATTTTAACAGGGCTTCGTAAAAGTACTCTCATAAACATGACAATCACATGGAGTTACCATAGGACGAAGGGACTTTTCCTAGCCAACGGCCTCTTAATTCTTCTGAAAATCAGTGCAAGCAAACCATGAAGACATTAGAGAATGGGGAGTGAAAATCTCCATTTAAAGAAAATAAGGGGAAATCTGCATCATAGATAGTAAGCTAAATCGGTATATAGATATAAGAGGAATGGATCAAGCGTACCACAGAAAGAAGCCCAACATGTAGTAATTAAACCCACTGGATGAACTGATAATCAACTTAAGAAAAAAGGAAACCGTCCGTACGCAAGCACATTCTACAGAAGGGACTCGAAATAAATGGAAAGAAACTCTAATATGCAAACTAGCATATCTTCAGTATAACATGATTTTCCAAAATCATGTTAGTGATTTATAGAGAATATTTGTCAAGTACTAATTTGCATCTCCATGGAAGTTTTTCAGCATGTCCAATCGAATTAGTAGAAAAATATGTCGTCTGCATATTTTAAATGCCCATTGACCACTCGCATTATTCAGGATTCAAGAGTCTGACTTTCAAATCCTCTCAGGTTAGATAAAATTACTCTACTATAAGTTGAAAACTTTGTTAAAGAGGATGGAACTTTCTTTGGACCCCTGTCTAATGCCTCTCTTCATAGAAAATACTTTCCACGAGTCTTTTATGAGGCATTTTGAGACAACTAGGAGTTGTCTAAAGTAGTTGACTATGTTTTATGACAGCTTTAGTTCATGCGGTTATGATGAAATCTTAGGATTAAGCAGTAGATCAAAGACTTTTTTAAATGAATAAAGATAAGTACTGTTCCACAATACTAATCGATGGATTCCTGAATTACAGTTCTTACAGCAGGGATAGCCTGTTCCATTGACGTTCTAATACGAGATCCGTGCTGCGTATTTGATATTCGTTCACTTATATACGGATTCAGCATTTCACAGGCCATTGGTGCAAAGTATTTGCCCACCGTGTAGGTAATTAGATGGATTAGTTCATACTCACTTATCTTTTGTAAATGCTGATTATTTCAGCATTCATCCAGGATCGGGGTGTAAGGATTCTGTCCTGCCAATAATCGTTAAAGAATCTCAGTAAGTAGGTATCCATTGACGGTGCGGTCTACTCAATAAGCTTAGATTGCAAGTCAGTAACTTCAGAACTTTTCGAAGTTCTCAATTTTCTTTTTGCACTTTTAGCTATTCTAGTCTCGGGTTTGAATTTTATGCAGTTCTATAATGTTTAGAGTCGCATCAAATTATACTGGTCTATAAATAAATAGCTTAGCATAGTGCTTATTCGGAGGATCAACGATAAATTTATTTCTTTTCGAATTAAATAATGATGAAGAGTTATCAGAAGAACATTTAGAAGTAAGTTGTTCGCTTTCTGAGTTCATTAATTGTCAGGTACTTTAGAAATTTTCCTAACTTTTCTACTAGCTATTTCTTTTTTGCATTTCATATGATCAAATTTACTTTATTTCTACACCTTTTGCAAGCGACATATGATTTAGGAGATCAGTCAGTTAACCACTGTCTTCCTAGCTTAGCACACAAATTTACTTTAGTCGTTTTATACTATGGCTTCATTTTTCCAACTCTGGAGTGGTGTTTCTGATATATTTTATCAGCAATCTTTATAACAACATTTATTATATCATTGTTTTTCAATTCGTTGCGTTCCAGGATTGCCTTTTGAAGCATTTATTAGTATTGGTATTCATGCCTTGATGAGGGTAATTTACTTATTCTGTTGCAAAATTCTTGTCTGATTTATATGTTTTTTTGTAGCCTTCTTGGTGTAGCTTCAATCCTGAGATTTGGTATAATCAAGGAATGATCAGAATTTATATCAGCTTTTCTGGATGTCCGTATATTCAGAAATGTGACCCTACTCTTCGATAAAGGAAGATATAAATAAAGCTACTCTTTGGCCTTTTCTGGGATGGCACAAAGTGTGTCGTCTTTCATTAGGTTATTGGAAAAAAGATTTAACAACACAAAGGTTATTTCTTTCACAAAACCTTAACAGACATTTTTCATTTTCCGTAGTCTCCACTGAGTTGTTAAAGCGGTCTGCTACGTTCATATGATTTACATGAGCATCCTCTACTAATCGGCAGTTAAAATCCCCCATAATAATGATATTTTCACATTTACACTTTACTTCACTGAATAGATTATCAGCTGCCCATAAAATGAATCTCTCTCTAAAACGTTGGGAGAACAACCAGTTGGCTTATAAAAGCCATTAATTCTCAGGGATATAATACCAACAATAACAACAATAATAGCTGACCCTTTGAAATTGGTTTGAACTCCTGAAATTGAAGTCGCGAATCATGGACAAGAAATATGACACTACTGGTTGGCATAGAGCTATTTTTGTATTCAGATTAATAAATATTAAATTTATGAGTAACTTCAGTTTTGGATACTTCAGCAGTTTTGTTTTCGTTTGAACTGCCAGATGGATTTTTCGGGCAGACAGTTTATGCACGAGATAGAATTTCAGTTCTCTGTGATAAGGCCTGACGTTGCAGAGCCCAAATATTCGAAATAGGCATTTAAAGTTAGATTTCGACTCTTTGCTTGAACTACAGTGTCCATCCTCTTTCGAACTGATTGATCAGCAAATTGCTTTAAGTTGTTGGTTTCGCCTATCTCTGGTTACCAGATTGGTCTTGTCTGGTTAAATCTCTCTCTGTTGCTTTGAACAGTTATAGTAGGTCTTAGAGCATGGCTTGATCACACATTACAGCATTTTGGCGACACATTCTAACAGATACGATCCCATAATATGAGCTCAGAGTAACTGCAATTAATTCACGGGTAAAATTAAGAGTTGCCCTCTACTCTCAAATGATTTTTAATCTTCTGGTGCAATCATCCGGTGAGGATTATGTTGCGACCTGACTTAAAGTAATGAAGCCACTCAAAGAGTTTCTGCTCAAATGATTTTGAATCCATTGCCTCCTCAAATCTCTCCAGTTGTTTAATCCCTTACAAAACTAAATAACTCCTAGCACATTCCGGCTTCATCTTTATGACCCATAGCATCAAAACACTACTGCACACCTGTCTACTTCATCGACTTTGAGTTTTCTCACACCTCATTACAAGACTTCAGACAATAAACGTGATTGTCTCAACGTGCACCCCAGTCCTTTTAAGTGTAGATTGGCAGCGACCATATCATCATAGGTTGTATATTATTGTGGATCGAACTCAAAGTACTAGCTGCTTATCTTTTCTTAAGTTTGTGACTTTGAAGGAATCTCTGTCGTGTGGGCATAACAAGAAAAATAGAGAGCGAGATGAATGTTTAGAACTTGTCATTTTCAAATGTCTCTCTATTAACGAAAGGTGCAAACTAACGAGAAATGATTTCAAATTTCCAAGAACAGAAATGAAGGTTCTAAGTGTAGTGGGTATCTGTCTGGTCAGTTTAAGGGAACTGTTTTTCCCCAGATTCCAGAAGCAATAACTGACCATGCCCTTATTCGTATTATCGTTTTCAACGAGACATTGAGTGCACGGCTTTCTATAGAGTATATATCAAAGGGAGGTGAACGAATAGTAAGGGATTTTCTGTCTTGAAACCATGCATTCTACACAGCTTTCAATGCGAGGGTGAAAACTGTAGTAAATTATGATTTTCAAGGGCAAGAGTTTGTATTAATTTTTACATTTTTAAATCTCATTCAGTTCAAATTCATCGAATTTCAGAAGAAAGCGTTTACCTAAATCAATAAACTTAAAAAGTTTTCACTTTTTACATATATTTTGAAACCAATACTTATGTTAATATGTATACACAAATCAAACACGAAGCAATCACTTTGAGTCTGGCGCTTGTAATTAGTTTATTTCTAGTGAAATGGAATACCGATTAATTCTTGGTGGGGGAAAATCTTATTTCGAACCTTCAAGATGTGATGATGGAAAAGATGGATGATAGTGAAATTTATTAGCAAATGAAGTGGGGGTCAGATTCTGACGTGGCCACCATATCATTTGTTATTCAAGACATACTATGGGCGGTTATTATAAATTTATTGGACAAAATAGGAGAAGAATATTTAGATGGAATAAAATGCATTTATATGGAAAAATCCATATAAATTATATACTATGTATTTAATATGATAAACGTTAGGATGTCGAAAAATGATACGTTCGACAATTTGAAATTAAGCAAATATCCACTGAAAGTTATTAGAATTTACTAAATATTTAATAAAAAAAATAGTTGGAAGTCTTAAAATTTTCGAAAGATCACATCTCATTTTTTTAAATTAATTTTTATTTCTAAACGGATCACAGAAAAGCAATGCGATATCAGAATAGTTGAACACCTGAAGTTGTGCCTTACTCAAGTAAAGCAATACAAAATATAAATGATTTAAAAATTTTTAGATTATCACTTTGTCAAAGTAATTTCTAAAATATCATTAAAGGAATATAAATGAGACTAAGCTAATTAAGATTTATAACCTTGAATTATTCGAGAGTAAACCGGTGAATTGTTTTTGTTAAGTGTCCATTTCACAGTTCTTAGCACAGATGCAATCGCAAACGGGGGCTAAATTTTCATGCGTTTTTTATTAATTTATGGAAATAAGTTTAATTTATTGGTCCAAAAATAGCATTTCTTTATAAAGCTTCGATTTATTTCTCTAATCTTGCTCGATAATTTTTTGACTATCTAATTCATCCAATATAAAGTAATATCGATTTAAATGAAAATTTGCCTCAAATTATTGTTCAAGTGTGTTACTGAAGTTATAAAGGTAATGAAATCTCTGTTTTAACATATTATTGTCTTAGAGTTCAAATGAGGAAAAATAAAGCAAGAAACACATTTCTGCCCTCTAATTACACATGAAGTACTATAGAATTTGGTTTAAATTCTATGATCTGATATGAAGAGATTTAGAACGCAAACTCTGACCTTTATTCAATGAAATATACTGAAATAGAGTTGAGGAAAGTATTTCCACTTTATTAAGAAACTCTGCTCGAAACTCTAGCATGAAATAACTTATCTTTCAAACGAGTTTTCTGACAATTTTAACTATCCTACAATATAGTACTAATCTAAACACATTGGTTTAATTCTTATTCAAATTTCAGCAAGTAAATTAGTAATTTTAATTAATATGAAAGTCTAAATGACACTGAACTTGATATCTAATCCACTTTATTAATTATAATTTCATAGAGAAAATACTGCTATTAATAAACCACACTGTTCTTATCAGTTTTCTACTTTCACTGAAGTTCTTACTTATCTTCCAAATCTCGTATTAAGCCACTAAAAATAATTATACGGATAAATTATTTGTAATATTAAGATGCCTTCAAAAAAAGCTAATTATTTTTGAGAATTTATTAATAATACGGAATTTTGACTAATAATAATAAAAGAAATGGAAGAAATTAAGTGAATTTGACACTCGATATTTTCTATTTTGAAGAAAGACCATAATTAAAAATTTATTTATCTGCTTTTCAGGCAAAAGCCCACTTTTCATTTTGGCACATTTCCAAACAACTCAAAAACCAATTTGGTGAATAGTAATTTACGTAACAAAATATTGCAAAATGAATCAAAGTAATTATTATTTTCGATTCGTGAAGTAGAGTGATTTAGTAATATCAGTATCAATTGCTGTGAATTTATGCATCTTCATTAATCATCATGGACGATCTTTTGTCGAGGTGATTTAACCAGAGTTGAGTAGATTCGTCGAAAACGTCTTTTAGAGACCTCGGGTGCTGAAAGGAATTAAAATTCAATAGCTCAATTAAAACTTATAAAGATAGCAGGTACGAGTTTGCCAATTACCAACTTCAGCCTCTGATTCCACTGGAATTAATCTGTAAGTTTCCATTTCTCCATTTTCGTCTACAAAGTAAACGATGGGACTTGCTGAAGAGAATATTGACACAACTGCAAGTATAACGATAAAAGGGAAAAACTTGGAGATAGATGTTGCGTTCATATCTACGTTCAAATATTCTAAAAAACGATAAACAATTTCAATTAGAAAAATTAAATAATTAAAAAACTAATGGGCAGAATAAAAGAAAACTATTAAAACTATTTGTGAAAAAATCAGAAGGATGGATATAAAGCAATATGTACTTACAGAATTATTTTGACATTTTTTAAGTAGAGTTTATTCAATTAATTAAAATTTATTCTGGTTTATATAATTAATTGAAGATTACCAAACTAATCACGTTTATTCTTAAATAACCAAATATTTTTATTTTCTTATATAAAAATTATTATTTCAACTAACTTACCAAGTAATAAATGTAATAGTCGTTGTCCGTCGAAAGGTTTCTTAAATATCTAATAACCGACCACTTAAATGAAATTCAAATTTAATTGGTTAATGCAGAAGCGAACGCAAATATGAAACTGGGGTTGCCAAGGCAGTAATGGGGAACTTCGATGGTCATGGAGCCAGACGAAATAAAATTATTTGGTTTTAGATGGCTTTGTAATTTTCTTATTGTGTGAAAAAGTTTTGGGAAAATGGCATTGTGGCGGAGTTAATTAAGCGGGCCCGCTTTTGATGTAGACGTAGTAAAATTAATTAAATCCATTAAAACTCTTTTAATTTGAAAAGTCTTTTCGATAATATCATTCTACAAAGACAAATTAGAGCTAAAATTCCATAAATTTATGTGACAGCTGAGAAGATTTATGCTTATTTTAAAGTTTACTTAATAATTGCTTGAGTAAAATAGTTTTATGGAATGTAATCTACCTACATTCTTAAATGTGCTCACCAAATTTTTCTTAATTCAACATTAAATTAAAAGTAGACGTAATTTAATGACTTTGGACTTAAAGATCGAATATCGTAAAAATTCATTGTTGAAAATTAAAACAAAGTGAAATCAAAAAATTTCCCATATGTAATCATAAATTTGCGTTGCCAATGAATTAAACAGATACCGTTTCTAATTATAATATATTATGAGCCATAGGAAGGCAAAATAAATATATTTTTTCATTGAAATCAATTGTCAATAAGTTCAGTAAAAAGTAAAGTGAAGGGGATCGTAAAGTGTTCAATGCACAGTCGAGATGTTAATTGCAATTTGGTTATAGACTATTTACTTAATGACAGTTCACGTTCCGAAAGTCAAAGTTCATTAATAATTATCTGTATTAATGATCAATATCCCTTGCTTATTGATCATTTGTTTAATTTTAGAGGTCGGACTTGTTACTTCAATTAAAATCTTCATCCGATGATTGAGAAAGCAGATTAATATTTCATGATGTTAGGCAATTTGCATGATCTTAACATATCAGAGGTGCGATAGTTAAATTTTTTACTTAACTGAGCTCAATAAACCATATTTTGTGCAATTTCTATTCTCAATAGATATATCAAGTGATTAAAATATGGTTAATTACTGAAGTCTGCAAATATTCAAATGTTGAAAAATGTGCCATGTTATGAGCAGATTTGAGTGTAAATTAGTAGTGATTCATTACAGATGCTCGTACTCAGGTTAATTCAATGGCCTATTCGTAACCTCAAGTAAAACACCTTTTATGGAGGAGTCCTGATAGGTTTAATTTTCTGAAGGTGTTTGCTTATTTAAAATTTGATTTCCGATCTCTTTTCTTTTCAGATCATATTAGTAACTACTGCAGTTTTCAATTCCATCCATTAAAAACTAATCTCTAACCGAATGCTTTCAAAATCGCATGGAAGGAAATATAAATTGGCAATAAGGCCTTAATCGCAATTGAAGCTATGTCGAAATCTTGATTTTAAGACTAAACTAATCCAATTTTCCTTCTATCTCTTCGTAAATGTTGTATTGGTAGCTTTGTACCCCCTCCCACATCATATCTTAACTAATCAAGTGTAAGTATGAAAGTTTCGATTATAACAGGATATATGTCTCAGCGCAAGATTTTTGATTTCCACTGCGTCTAAGATACCTCAAGTATTAAATCAATAATTATGTATCCTAAGGATGTTTAAATCAGCCTTCCAGGATGCTGAAATGTTGACTCCATTGCTCCCAATAGTCAGAATGCCGGGAGTGCATGAATGCATCTATACAGTTAAATTACAAAAGGGGTCGCATTTTAAATGCATGTTTTATATAGTTTAAACGACAGCTCCTAAGCAAAGTGTAGTTTCTAGAACGTGTTCGGCGTCCTAAATTTAAGACAACATGCAAAATTTTTGTCGCTATGCGATACCATCGCAAATATGACGATTTCTACTTGAGTCATGTAGCTCACAATAAAATACCTGACATGGAGAGAAGAAGAGTAAATATAGAAAATTCATTCTTAGGATTAACATTTCCATATAGTTTCAGTTTCTGCTAGGGCCTCTTTATTCCTTAAATTTCAGTTCTTGGAATTTTGAGAGCGTTAGATTGGAGCTTAATTTTCAAGAAAGGGTTGGTTTTCAAGAGGAAAGATTTCAAATCATTTACATTGTTTCCATCCCATTAAGTTAAAATTTCTCTGTCAGTCTAAGAAAGCCTGCTCCCGTATTGATCAAATTCAATAACATGAATGCCGGTACCAACAGAGCCGATAGTTGATAGCAGCTAGCGATACTATTTTTCCGAACGGAAAAGATAGCAGAATGAAACTAAGTCAAGTGGTTATTATAAAGTAATAGCATTAATTTAAGATATCTTTCTTCGTACTCCATTTTAGATGAGTTGGATTTGGTAGATAAAGCGCAGGTTATAAAGGAATAAAGATTAATATTAATATTCGCTGTAATGCTTCCAGAAAACACAAAAATAGAAGAAATTATTTTTCTACGTCCAAACTGTAATTTCTGGCTTAAAGCTTACGAAAACGGACCCACAGCTTTAACGTCTCAAATCTGCAAAATGTGTACTGGAAAAACTTTCTCGTTTATTACGAAGTTTATTTACAAAGACCGATTTCATCATTTTCAGTTATTTTAGAATATTAGACATCCACTTTCATGATATTAATAAAACGGCATTCCTTTCAAAAAATTTAACAGGGAGTAGATTACTCTTGAGCTTAAACGTTCAAAGGTTAAGGATATTCAAAAACCTGACATTTTCTTCTTCTCGAAACATCTGGTTATTGGAATGCGTTAGGTTAGAATTATGCTTTAAAAATAGCATAAATCATATTTTTAAATATATTCAACAGTTGGCGACAACACTTTCTATAGTTACGCATTAATTTTTATACACCCTGAAACAATTATTCTCAAAAGTATTTTAAAAAGGACTTTTACTAGCTCAGATGCAAAAATTGCCTTAAATCATTCGGGCAAAATTTATGAAATGCTGTTGGCTGTCCACTAAACTGGAAAAACATTGGACTTAAGAGTTTTGGACACCGATCGCGAGATGAAATTTACAGATCGTAATACCTCACAATTAATTTTTATTCTATAGTAATACATTGTGATGACTAAGCCAGTTTCGGTAGATGATCAGAATACATTTGAAAAGAGGGAAACTTTGTCAGGTCTTGTTTCTTTCTCTCAAATAGGATCTTCATTAATAAATTACCAAATTTGATACAACTACCATTGGTGAAATTCAGATAGGATGTTTTTCCAATCATCTGAAATTTAAAAGGCTGTGAGATCTACTTGAATGATAATAAATATCATGAAAATCCAAAATCTCCCACTCAGGTTTTAACGAAAAAATTGAATTCGATGCAAATTTACTACCAAGAGGCTTCCAAAGCACTTCAGGAGCACAAAGTATTGTCAGAGTTTGACCTAGCTAGTGGGAAGGTATCATGAAGCCATTCTTGACAGAAATCTGTATTCCACTTTTCTCTTCTTCACCAGAATTAATCATTTCCTTTGGCATTCTCCCTGTTTGATGAGAGTACTGTGAATATTGACCACTGCTAATCAGTGACCCTACGAATGGTAAAAATTTTAAGAGCGCATAACAAGGGATGTATATATAATTAAGAGCACAGTTTGTAATCACTCAGTTTGGCGTAAATCATGTGAAAACCGTTAAATTTCGTTGACTCACTGATTAAAATATTCAACAGCTTCGATATTCCCTGATAATATATTGCCAAAATTTTAACTTATCTGAGTTCATGACGGTTGTGTTAGAGCACTAATTTTTTGATAATTATCGGTCTGAAATAAATTTAAAATCCACAGAACTTCACTTATTTGTCTTTTGAAATAATTATAATATATTTTTGTTTAAGAACAGGAGCCAGTATTGAAAAATCTGGAAATGATAAGGAAAATCGACCCATACGGTTTACCTTTGCAAAACTTATCATTTGAAATCCCTTGGCCTTTTAGACTTGGACAAACTTCCTGTCCCAATGAATGATGAAAATGAGTGAAAAATTGGCTATCACAGAAAAACAATAAAAATAATTGAATATTCCACTTTATTTTAATTTATATTGTGGGAGAAGATTTTTACATTGATGAGATGTCTCAATTTTTGAGAGAAATGTTTTATCTCCGAATATTTTTAAAATTAATCTTATGGAAAATAAAATTTTATATACTATTACAATTTAGGAGTTCTTGTTTCTGATGATATGTTCCATCTACTCGTTACATATTGCTAGGCTACAGTTAATTCAGACCTTTAGAGAGGGAAAAAGTCCGAACTTCGGTTACACTCCAACATTTTACTTGCCAAACGAAAACATATATAAATTAATACAAGTTGTTTTCATTTTATTGGTGTGTGAGAGTCACAAAACTACTGAGCTGATAAAGGTTTTATCAAACTCTCAGGGGTGGCGTATGTCAGCACATCGATAAACGTCATGGCGAATTAGAGACAGTCTGCGGGAATTGTTCATCCCACAACAAAGCTTCGAGTTTTTAAAATTCCTATTACTTCCATCTATAGAATATTAGTTATCTGATCCCAAAAGGGGATAAAGAGAAAGACGTTTGTAACAATTAACGTTTATTTCCGAGAGGAGAAGACTATAATTGAGTGAGTATTAGGAAGTCAGTAAGAGATCTGTAGAGATGATTGAGTGATTTTGAATTTGAAAAGGAAGAAATATGATCTGACAACAATTTGATATCTTCCAGTGAGTTTGAGAGACGTAACTTACTGGCTATTAACAAAATATCGATTTCACCATTGCGGGTTGATAGAAAGATATTGGAAAATTTCAAAGCACTTTTGACATGTTGACGTAACATCAGTAACAATTAGTACATGACAGTTTAATTCGAAATAAAATTTTGTTAACGCATGAAATGCTTGTATTTACTTCAGCTTTATCTTAAACATTCTTTATGGTTAATAGAAAAAGGTGATTTTAACTCTGATTCATACATTTACTCGAACTTGAGTAACATTGATCAATGAGCTCTGGCAAATTAAAAGTTTCAGTTGGTTTCATTTCTGTAAATCACGGCTTTTATCTACTAATTTCTATGCAGTAGAGTGGTGGGAGTGGTGAAACCACCCAATCTATGAACATATACAATTTCAGATGTAAGCTTTCATCTGGGATCAAATAAATTGCAACTGGTTTGTGACATATGAGACCATGAAGCTGCAAGAGAATTCAAATCTCTGTTCATTAAATCCATGCAATTATCTTCCAATTAACCTGAAAGCCAATCTCCAACAGAAATAAACTTTTCGGGTATCCTGAGGGCGTTAGGGACAAAGTGGCTCAAATGACAACCTGCCTCCAGGAATACCCTTACTTTTCAAGAGATAAATCTTCATTTTTACCATCTGATCAACTCGAAAATTGTTACATATATAAAGTTATACATCTGTAATTACTAATTTGTATATTAATCGTTCATTTGTATCGATCAAGTGGACTGAATAGTATGATTTTTTTTCAAAAACACAGAAAGAGACGGAAGATGAGGAGATGGTAAATATAGAAATAAAGAATACGGGAAGTATAAAATGGGATGATAAAAGGTCTGGTACAGCATAAAACTAGACCTTAAGCGCATGCTCATCCAAATTATAACTTTAGGTCATTATGTTAGGTAATAAGAAAAAAAGTGAAATAAAAATATGCACAAGTTAACCTTGAGAGGAATATTTTAAGCTCTAATGAATAAGAATTTCACTTTTGAGAATTGATACACTTTCTTACTCAGTTAAGATATGGTTTTGAGAAATTGAATTTGTTTAGTTGTCTCGATGATCTATTGATGAATAAACTAAATAGGCTTTGCCCTTGATTTATAGATGTGTAGGTGTTTGCAGATGAAAAGAGCATTTAATAGCCATAAAATTTAATTTGGGAATAGAACGAACACGTTAATTAATCTTCTGAAGCGTCCGGAATGACGGTTGGGTGGGTCGGGCCGGGTCACCGGAGTTTCTGTATTCCAAGGTGGAGGGAGATCACATACGCCCAGATAGATCGCCGTTAGATCCGTTTTCGGTTCAAAAGATGCGGCTGCGTACTGAGAATGAAGATACTTGCGTTAGTACACCCAGACTTGGATACCAGCATGAGGCGTCGTCCGGTTCCTACAGTGTAGGGGGTTAAAAATCTCTTACACTCTCTTCTCCCCTTGTGAAATGAGAAGTTGCCTTTCCACATTATCACAAAGTTGCTCATCAGGATGGAGCAATGAAATTTGGTAGGGGATGTGAAAGGATGATATTTAAATTACGTCAAAAGTCCTCAAATCGAGTACAAGAGAACTAAATGACATTTCTCGACAAAATAAACTTTCATACACCTTGAGGCTGCTAATGGTGGTCCATTACAACAGAATTAATGGATGCAACCTCATGGCACTATGAATATAAATTCACCGGGATAGGGAATTCTTTGAATGAGTCCAGCAAGACTGAGGTCAATGAAGACCAGGGAACTTTAGTTTGAGAGGATATCAGGTGATTCGGGGAAGAAATGAGTGAAGACGTTTGCTTAATCTTGTCTGCATATTTTGCGACCACTTTTAATACTGTTCATTTGGAGTGGAAAACGAGTTTCGCAAGACAGATTTCTCGTATATATCACCCAACAATACCGATCGTTTAGAACGGAAAGAGAGCATGTGCTTAGCTCAAATGTTATACTGACCAATACACTTTGGAGACATGGCCATGGTGAATGATGTAAAAGTTCTCGGGAGGTAAAATTTTAATAAAATTTTGGGATTGATATCGGGATTGATTGCTGCTTGGGCACTATTGGTTTGCAGACAAGTCGTGCAGAAACGGTTTTATGCATGGAAGGTTCCATAGAGTACGTAACATCCGTTACTTTTACGCGAATTGTGACTGATAGGTACAACTTTATGCCATCATTGGCTGCCTCAACAAGGGTTGCGGTAGGAAGCACTTTATGATAGGCTGATAAAACCAGATAGTGAATAGAAATATTATATGTATTTAGAAAAACGGTGATAACGAGTATGTTAGATACATCAATTTATTCCTGAGCATCGGGTCTTAGACATTTTGTAAAGATTTAAGCAACCTACTATTTGTTGAAAACTAAACACGTTTTGTTTGCAACGCCGTAAAATAGTCAGAAATGGTAGATTATATATGCTAGCCACCTATTATATGCTTTATTAGTCTCCAAAAATAACCACAATTCTGGGAACTCAATAAATGCGGGCTTTACTCCAACTTTATGCCAGCCAACGACCTTGTGCATTTTAATAAATATGCAAACTTTAAGAGTAATTAACAATGTTTTGTTAAACCAAACTTTTCTCTAGATTTATCTTTCAGGTATTCAAAAAGTTCATTGTCCAAAGGGTCGCAATGCACACCCGAACTTTACAAAATCTTCACATTTCAAGCACGAAATCTTTTACTCTTTCCCTCTCCCTTCAGTAGATGGATTACTAAAAACTACGGATACCTCTATAAAAATTGTATTTCATACCAGCATCATGACACGGATTTAGTTTTTTCATTCAAATGGACTGAAAAGTGTAAGTCATGCTAGTGAAACTGTTAAAATAGGATTTAAGAAATATGGAAATTTTGACATGAGACGAAATCTTTCTTTTTAATTTGTTTTTCTACATTCAGAGATAAGATTTTGTAGGTCCAGCTCAATCTGGATCATATGTCTGCTCTGCCTCTCCATGTATTGGCTGTCTGATAGCTGATACCGCTGCCTTAATTCTCAATTGCTCATCACCAAGCAAAGAACTCGATATCAGTCAACAGCCTTGACTTCCTAAATTTCCCCTGTTTCTAAAAACACGAATTATTCTTGCACAGTATGTTCACTTGTTCTCTTCTCACCAAACTCCGTTTTCTACTCCTTTCCATTCCGTCCTACTTGTCTGAAAAATTCTTGATTTTGATCTTGAATCGAGAAAGGCTGTTGCTCTAAATAAGTTCAGTTGGATTTTTTAACATTCCAATTTTCCGTTTATTTTACGTTTTGGTAACAATTCATACTGAAATTCGGAAAAGAAGGAGAATAAAAAATGGAGATATTTCTTAAGACAATCTAGTAATACTGAAGGTTAAAATAACTTTGATGGCATGTTTAGGGCTATTTACAAGAAATATGAAAAGGATTTTGCCCTCGATTTTTAATTAAGAAGATGTCCGACCGATAACTGGCAATGCACAGGAGTATTTTCCTAAAATCTAAAAATTTTCTTGACACTACTCTGACAAATCACGGTATCACCGCTGTTACCTATTAATTAAAGATGAAAATGTGCTCGTGATTAATTACGACAGAGGAATTCCAAAAGAATTGGTGCAAAGAAAAGACAAGAACAAAAGGTAAATCCCTATGGTATAGCATAAAATTGAGAAAAGGCGGAAGAAAATGGATCCAACGACATTATACTCTGTTCCAAATACTATCCATCAAGAACTATCATTTATTCATCAACTTTCAATCTGTAGAGATAGAATCGGTAAATCTCTTCAAAGAAACCGCCTATTTTTGGCTATAGTACAGCTTTTAAGCTCAGTGTATTCAATTATTACAGAGACTTTCGTGTTTTAAATGTTGTTTTCCTTATCAGTATGAACCCATCAGTTGTTTGAAATGTGATTTGAACACTTATAAAAATTTAACTATCAATTATAAATGTTAAAAGACAATCAGAAGAAAATAGGCAATCTAAGGGAAACATCTCTAAAGTGACTATTTTTATTTGATCCAGTGGTATAATATTATTAATTTTACATAATTAGTAATACCTGATTACATAAATATAACTTCCTCTAACATTTAGAAGAGAGATATAAGAACTGGAGTTGAAATAATCATTTCAACAAATTCAAACACTAATAATTTACAGGAAAATTGGCAATTTTAAATAAAAAACCCAAACCACCGTTCATTCGATTATTATATTGCTATATCACTAGAAAACCAAGAAACCCCAGTAGATAATTTAAATAAATTAATCCAGTCTTAATTAAAGAGGGATATCAAACGTAAATTCAACGAAAGTGAAACCCATTCAGAATAGTTAAACAAACAGAGCATAATAAGCATCTATTTTAAGGATGGTAGATCAAGAAGCGAATTGCATTGTTATAGGGAGGAAACAAATATTATGTCCTCAAGGTTGAAAGTTAATGCATAATAGAATAAATAAAACAGAGCTTTTAATAATTCTACTTTAATCAGCTGAAATCGTTATTGAAATCTCCCCAAATTTCAATGTGCTCCTACAATCTCTCCCTTGTTATGAGCTACAAACAAATACAAATATTTCTTAATAAGTAAAAATGAGCATGATTTACGCAAATTGAGTACCGCGGTGTTGCCGTTTACTCAAAATCTTTTTGATCTGTCACTCATGAAATAGGGCTGGTGAAAATTAAATTTTATAAATCACTGTCTGCTTGTCATTAAATATTCCTTTTAGGTAAAATTCGCTTCTCAAATCTAGAAAACAGTGCAATTTTTTTTATTTGAGCGCTAATTTTGTAGGGAATTTAAATAAAAACAAAACAATTAAATCCCGATAATCACCAATTTCAGCGATTCCGTTAACTGATTGGTCACTTTAGATGAGTATATACCAGGCTTGGTATCAGAGTTTCTCAATAAGATCAACCTTATCTGTGTAATAACATTGATTCCTCCAGCCACTTATCCGGGACACAACAAATCAATTTTGGGTGGGTAAAACGTCAACGAAACAACCCGCCTTCTTAGATATATATATATATATATACGTTGAAAAACTCTCTAGGAATTTGTATCTTATGATACCATAACACAATAGACTTACCACTATCGTGTCTAGACTTCTCCATAACTTTGTTTTTGTTGTGTCTAGAGGCTACTAAATTGACAAACGCGTGAAAATAGGTATTATTGTAATCTACCTTCTTAATAGTGCATCTCCCTTTGAATTGCTTCACATACATATGTATTCATTTACCATTTTCATCGCTCTTGTAAATTAAGCCTAGAATATTCATACACTAATTAGCTTAAAAACGCTTGCTTCATGGCATCTCCAGTCTACGCTTTTTATGGAAGGTTCATGATCTGCAAGTTACAAATATATGACCATGGATTTCTGTTTTAAATATGTATGAGCCTTATCTAGTCATATAATCCATTGTTTTTAATGCATTTTATTAATTAAATACGGCAAGAAGACCTTGAAATATATGCATTTTATATGCTTAGATAAACTTAACTCTGAAAAATGTTCATAAGTTATAAATGATGACCTATATATTTAGATCCCTTGCCGGCAACCTGAAGGACATTCATTCTAAAAGACCTTATCACCCAGCAAACTTCTCAATCACCAAGCATTTTTTAAAATCCCAGATGGAATTTCTCACTATTTTTACTTACTCTAGCCCGTAAATACATAGATTCCTCAGCCTGACTTCCACACCCCGATTTCTACCACACACTGGCAGGACATCTAACCATATTCTTATTACAAGCTCCTGCAGCCAGGTCGTCTAACCAATTCATCTCCATCTGTAGCTCCACCTCCCAGCTACTAACTCCTACACCTCGACTACCATCTGCTTTTGTAGCCCTCCCTCTTTCTCTCCTTATTTCTCATTGAATTCTTTACTCTTCTAAGTAGTTTTCCTTCTAAATCTTCGTTGATCCACATTTTGACACTCCTGTTTTACAGACCTGCGACTGGTGACCATCTAGTCCAATTCGGTAACAACTGCTGTATAATTATATTAATCAAGTCGTAGGTACGTTTCCTTTTTTAAATTCAGTGCGACTTTTCGCATAGCACTTTATCCTAACTTGAATATCGTCGTTGAGTTTGTTTCGGCACATTATTTGATTTGGCTCCTTAATTACTTTCTTAAACGCTTTAAAACATAATATCCTATGTCTAGGATTTTTTAGCTATGGGATAGAATAGCGCACGGGCATGAACAAATGAGTATATCTATTACCTCTTCTGTGTTTCTTAGGGATTTACCAACTGGTGTTGCCCTACAATGCGCACATTTGAAAGAAATGCAGGCACAAATCATTTGGATTTAAAACTTGCATTCTTTGGCTGCCTTTTTGAGGTATATGTACAATTTATAATAAAACCGAGCTATCAGAATATACTTGGGCTTAAAGCTATTAATATTTATCTGTCTGTTATCAGAAATTAGAGATAATTGCAAAGATTTGTTTCCAAGTTGTCTAGTAAGTTGATATTACTTTAATTATGCTTTTATTATTTTTATTTTCTAATAAGTGCAAATTTTGTGACAGTTAATGATAAAATCAAGTAGAAAAATATAGAAAAACAGAATATTTACGCTGACCCGATTTCCATTTTCAATTTCATCACTATTTATTTATTTACCTTTTAAATCGGTACCGTTTCCACCCTTCCCATTAATTTTTAAAATCATAAAATGTTGCCTACACAGTGACCTATAATAGGCACACAGAAATCCCAACCTCTATTTGGTCCCCAAATCTAAAGGGACTTTAAAAAATCCTCAAACCCTTTTGCCATATCTCTTCAAGTGAAAAGACTGCACTTTAAAGGGCTTATTCACTCGATACATTGTACTACTCTCATGGCCTTTGCTGTTTTCTCCCTCAATTCAATCCACTTTGTCTATTTTATCGCCTTTGTCGTCGGCGGTCATGTCCTCTGGATAACAATGGAAGGATACAATAGGTTTTGATTTCAGCCATGACTATCCATTCAAGCAGAAAATACGCGCTTAAAATGAATGCAATATCAGCCTTTCTAACTTCATTTCAATAAATGCTTTTTACCAGTCGTCGGTTTCATAGGAGAAACAGACTCCACCCTTAAAATTAGCCTTGATACAATCTCTCTCCCTCTCTCTCTCTTGGCTTCTTGCTTTACTACTATTTCTTTACGTTAGATAGAAAACAATAAGACGCTTCTAGTAGAGATAATAAATAAGCCATATGTAATGGAAATTGTTGGGAGCGATTTAAAACAATACGCGTTTGGTTTTTTGACGGGTATCTCATACTTGAATGAGAATTATGAAGAGATTTTATTGATGGTTAATTGCTATTATTGGCAAATGAATAAAGGGATAAATCGGATATCGATTTCAGTAAAGATGTTATTGATTACGTAATGAAAAAATACAACTTAATTGTTTCAATATGACTTTGTTTTATTAAAATGACCTTATGTGTTTCAATCTATTCCTTGAGCATTTCGAGATGCATTCTGTCGGATATTGCTATGGTTAGGCATGAAAGCCTCAATTACAATCAGATTATTAATGCCATTTATACCAAAACAAAATAAATTTAATAACTTTTAATCAAGTTCCGTTGGAATATAAAGCTTAAGTTTGAAAAAAGGAAAGGAGAAACAAGATTAGACAATCAGGGAACCAAGAGATTACTTTCTCATCTGAATCTGCTTACCAGATTCGACTACGCCTATCTCAATTTAGTGACTTATTTTTCTGGCATTTTCTGGATTTAATAGTCATCTTCTCTTCATTCAAAACTTATGGCAAATTACTATCAATTAAAATACTCATTAATCTAAATATCATGTGCGAATTTGCAGCAAATCATGAACTAGTGCCTTTTCCTGTTCTTTTCATGTGTCAAGGCTTATTGAAACTGAGGGTCTACAATACAGATACGCATTCCTTTTATTTGCGGATAATGATCAGCAAGACTTACGATTCATTATTATCATTATTTGTGCCAGCTTAGCTTCCACTGGTTTATAACTCAGCCTACTCTACTTGAGTGAAAATAATATTTCACCTTTATTCAAGCCAATATGCATAATCTTTTCTGTACTGATTTTCCAAAAGATTTATGAGTTTGTAACAAAGAGTTTCATCAGTTAGGACTTTGACATCCATTTGTCTTTAGCTTTCATTCGTTGAGCAATATTTTAAATAAATTTCTATATATAATTGTGTTCCTCTTGCAATAGATAATAGTAGTTAGAACATTCTTAAGGATTGGCTTGTTAATTTGATTGAGTTTTAATTAGAACCGAATTGGAATTAAAACCAACGCCGGCGGGAAAAAAATTAAGCAGTTACATACTTCCATCCTCACCGTGTTCTGTAGGTGCTTCATGTCACTCGCTTTGTTCAACCTTTGCATGTATGAAAATGCTTCATCGTACAACTTCGTTAATAAGCTTTTCTCTTAAAGTCATGTCTGAGCAATCCTTAAACACAGTCCCTTTCTGTACCAACACAATAAGATGCATTCAAATTCGCCCTCGTCTTCTTTTTAAATTTGGGGCAGATTTGGTCATTCAAATTAACTTATTACTACAGACATCTCGGTTAGCAGTAGAAAGCGCTAATCTCTTGTTAATTGCATATTATCAACAGAAAAGTTTACAGTCCAAGTGTCCCCTGTTTGATTTATCTATTTAAAGAATTGAAGCAATTTTGATGGCTAACAGTTAGACAACGAATATAAACGAAGGACTGTTATGTATAAGCTCAATGAAATGTGTTTTATTTTCGTTAAAAGAAGGACTACCCTGTTCGCTCAAAATCCTAAGTTATAGTCCACTTGAGCATTATTAAGAGGCAAGCATAGTTAAATCAAACTATCTGGATCTTGTGACATCAAAAACATAATCTTAATTAACTGGAAAGTAAAATGAATTGAATGAAATATCAATGAAATGGATTTAAAATAGCCCTCCGATGATAGTTTTATAATGCAGTAATTTAGTTGGCCAGGTCAACACTGGGTAAGTAAATATAGAGCTTGCCTTAGAAAAAAATGATAAACTTAGCAATAAATGTAGAAAGAAATTGGATTTACAGTCGGGGTGCAAAAACTACGTAGATTAAAGATAAGATTGTTGCAGTTTGCTTTTGGGGGCTGTGGGCGAACAAAATACTGGTTTTTAAGATGGCTAATTCCTTTCTCAAGCTCTCCTTTACATTTTTTATTGTCATCTGATTTGTACGGCATCTTTTGTATGAAATTGAATTAAGTCATGGAATTAGGATTACAAAGATGAATTATGGTAAATTTTGATTGGATTGCCAAATTGTTATAAACATCAATAATTTACTTTACTTAATGCAACTGCCCAACATAATCAATAATTCAGTAGAATTCTCAAACAATCTAAAATATAAATTAATATTCGGTTTTCTGAAAATGCGATATATTCATTAAAATGGAGAATAATTAAACGGTGATGCATAAGATCCGACTGGATGTCATTGTTTAAATAAAATACCATTAGTTTTGAACTTCTTCTTAGTGGCGTCCTTTATTTGCTATGGAAATGAGCAAGCACTTCGTCTTTCCAGCGTCTAAATTTTCCGAGGTATACTTCAAACAACAAATTTTAACCGGTTTGCAAAATAGTATTTGTGTGACGTAACCACTATATTGATCCCCTCTGTAAACCTACATCACTACTACTCGCATCTTGCCATTTACACAAAAGTCACCCTCAGTCTTCTGAGTTTCATTGTTGAGCCCCATAAACTTCCCCAAACCAAGCTCCTCACTTCCTCTTCTCCATCTTATCGTGTTTTGAGAATCAAAAGAGTTAAGAAGGGTGTAACTCAGCTGGACTTCTGTAGTCTCTTAGATAAATAAATTATCACTAACTTTCTCCTTCTGTAGGTACTCGACAATCCACCATACATCATTACGATTATCATCTTCTAAAATCACAATTATCCTGCACTTTACTAAGCGAGATTAGTAAAAATCAATAAATCTGATTGATATTACCTCTAATACAGAGTTGCTTGCAACTTCGAATTCATTAAATAGGTATTAAATTGCCTTCAATCGGGTTATTTTCACGGGTGTTTCAGCCGCAAATCTCAGCTTATCTTACATACTCTCTGCAATCAAAAAGTCGATATTGGTGCTATCGTTCGACCTTTTAATTAGCACCATTTGAAATGTAAATGTGTTCATAATAAACAGCACTTTATTACTGGTCTGTGAAATTTGATAATGAAGATGTGGGGCAATGCATATATCCCACATAGTCCTGGATATTTATTTTTTAAAAGAAATTAACCTTTTAATATTTTGAAGGTGTTAAGTCCAAGGAGGCACCAGCCACAATTAAGGTTTATTGAGAGATCTTCGATTTCATGAAAAGGGGTGTACTGTATTAATTTTCTCTTCATTTGGTAAATGAAATATTGAAAGCTCAATGTATACCTATTTTTATCATATTTTCATACAAGCAATTAGAATATATATATTTTTTTAACTTTAGCAAAGTAGATTTGATGTAAATGATATTTCTATCTCTTTTTTAATAAAACCTACTTTGTTCCTTAAGGTGAAATTAAAGGACAAACTTTCACGTCAAAATCCAACATTTTTAATTTGATTTAATAATCGATTTAATACAATACATGTATAATTAAGCCAATGTAATGAGGAAGTATTATAAATCAGGAATACATCTATTAAATTGTTATTTGATTTTATTTATTCTACTCTACTTACTCAATCTCAATTGCGTTCGTGGATCAAATATCGAATTTGGCTTTTGCCACGTGGGCCTATCATAGCTTTCCTTTCTCAATTATTGGCAAAATATCAAGACTTTAATAAATTTTTATTTTTAAATATTACCACATGTGTATATCATAAAATTTAATTACTACACCCTTGTTTCCAGTGATAAGATAATCTGCAAATGTGATTAAATTGGGAATATGCCTAATTTTGTTAAAAATAGTATTGGCACTACAACAGAGTACTAAAGCTATTTCGGTGCACTTACACATATAAATGCCTGTCCATTTCGTAATATTAAAAATTTTATGAACATTTTTCAAATAAAAAGAATTGAGCGTCCAGCGATTGATTATATTATATGGAAAGGTGACCATATAATAATTTTCAAAAATTTTCTGTGGTATAATCTCAAAGAGAGTAATCAAATAAATATTTGAATCCAATTCGAATTTAAAGAAATATATAGAGGCTACTGTAAAGAGTAAAAATCGATGACCAGATTTTCCAAATCAGAATACCAAGAATTGGGAGTTGACCAAATTAAATTGTTCCAAGGTAAATGAAATTGCGGAGTTTAAGGGAAGAAAGAAGATTAGAAATGAGAAATAAAAACTGAAAATAAAGATCGGGAAAGTTAGCTTAAGAGCTTACTCCATGCTTTACTTAGAATCCTAATATCTGGAATTTAATATCAACACTTGATAGTATTGTAAAAAATAACAGAGAAATTGATGAAATGAAGAAAAAGAAATTTAAGTTCCAATATAAGATAAAATGAAGTGCTTACATATCATCGAGTGTATTGTCTTTATTTTCTTTTGTGCTATTTGTATTTATTTGGAGTTGAAATGGGAGACTCAGAAACATGAGATCGAAAAATAATCTTTATTCCTGTTGCATGCTACTGAATTAAATAAAGTAGCGCAAATTATTTCACGGGGAATGTTAAGTGTTTTAGGAATTACGTTCATTAGGTCTAAAAATTAATCAGACAAATATCAAACTATAAAATAACGTTCTCTAGGTATTTAATTTTTTATCTGTCAATTTTTCTTCTGAACGCAAGCACTTAGTTTAAACTAAGACTTTAATCATAGAGTGCAAAGAATTTCAAAATTCATATGCTTCTTATTTTGCCACCATTAAAACTTCAAATTAAATAAATACTTGGAATGTATCGACTCATAATGACTCACAAGAATGAATGAACGATTCTGTCCCATTAAGCGATGATACATATGCATGGATATTTGCAAGCATTCATGTACTTTAATTCTTTATGTGGGAACTAGGATGAAGATAGTGGGCAAGATTGCAAAACTCCTAATAGGATAACTCAAAACGTTCATAACTGAAATCACAGATAAAATCAGAAAGTTCAAAAGTTCACATACAGAATAAAACCCACTTAATAGGCAATCGAAATAACAGCAAGTTGTACTCGGTTATAGTTTAGAGTGGTGTAAAGAAGAATTATGATTCATTAAGAGTGACATATAATTTCATTTGTAATTACTCGAATTTAAGTTGACTCAGTATATTTTGAGAAATTTTTCAAGTTTAAAATCATTCAGAAATTATTCAGTGACGAAGTTAAACATTTTAAATTTTAAAAGGGAAATACATGGCTTCAAATAAAGTGCTTTCTTTTTTCAATTTTATTGGTCTATTTACTTTTCTACAGATATTTGTTAAAATAACTAATATTTTTAAAAAATGAATACAGTTTAGAAAATCTGGACACGATAAATTGTCAATCACCTCCAAAACAGATGGAAATGACTTTTATCTCATTTAACGTATGTGGACCATTTATTTAAAATGCTGCTCATTTTGAAAACTTTATTATGTATATATATGATAAAACTATGTTAACAATCAGACGATAATTTTGCCAGCAAAATTCTCCTCAGAAAAAAGGACTTACAAATTTCTTGAAATTTAATAATCATTCGTTTTAAGAGTACAATATCGATTGAACAAGATCTGGTACTCCTTAATCATAGATTATATGCATTCATTTCATTGATTTTGTGCATGACAAAGAAAAGCCTTTTACATACTTTATTCATGGCAAAGCATCTGAACAAACCGTAGAACAGATTCGTCATGTACGAAGAGAAGAGGGATGAAAAGTGAACCAGAATTATAAAATAATGCTAAATCATCGTAAATTTCTTGATAAATCTAAATTCAGAAAACTCATTTTCATCTTAATGGGCAAGGTTTACTATTTCATGCTTTAAAGTTCCAAAGTTCGAATTTCATAATCTGAACACTAATGCGATATTCAGCACTTGTTAACCAAAGCTCTTGTACCTTCAATAACGGTAAATCTTATCTACTCTTAAAACCGAGAGTAGAGAACCGATAAGACATTTTTAGCGCAAGCGTTTTCTTTAATTATCTTTTCATTTATGGAAAATCGCTTCCCCATATGCGGCTTGATCTATTTCGAAAACTCGGCTAGCTTCTCTGCGAAATATCAAAAGAAAATCCGGAAAATAAAGAAAAAATAAACTTCACGTTTTTTAATTTTCTTTAGACCAAATCAACTCAAGGAACAGTACTTTTATAGATAAGCTTTGACAGAAATCTCACCACTTTATACAGGTATAGCAAATTGATTTTTTGATTTTGATTAGTTTAAGTAAATTGATTTACAATTTTTGGGATGGAAATTTCAAGTTACTTCGCAAAAATTGTATGCAGAATAAGAACTAATTTTCAACAATCTAAAATCAGAGTTGAACTAAAATTTCAACATTACAATAATTCCTAATGATGACTCACATTAATTAAAAAGTTATTCTCAAACCTCAGAGGCATTATAAACCGAGAAAATGATGAAATCAATCCTTTAAAAAGAGACTGAGAGCTGAACGCCAGTCAAATAGATTGCTTCCAACGTAAATGAACAACTGGGAATATTATTTGTTAAAAAAGATTAGTTCAGGTGACTGATATATTTGTAAGGCCAGCGTAATCAATCAAAAGTTCTTGTTCTTTTCCCACTATCTCGACTTTGATAAAGTCATTTGAGACAGTGTAAATATCCAGTTCGTTGGCAACACGGACTTTACTACTACAGATAAACGTGAAAAGAGTTAAATGTCGCAGAACTTGTGAATCAACGACCAGATTCCGATCTTATATTTCAGCAAGAAATACTAATAGATCAAGACGATAGATTTGCAAGAATTATCTGAAAACAATATTTTACTGCAATCAATCCATGTTACCGTTGGTATTACCTAAGCTCCAATTTCAATATTATTAAACATCCACTAATTCTACATTGTGTCAGCAGTTGCTCAGACCCAGAAGGCAGATGACTCTTAAATAAGATTCAGTTCACTTTAATGTGAAAATGCTACTGAATTGAATTTTAATCAGTGCGAAATGACGACCTATTCATTAAGGTAATTATTGGAGCAGTGGTGAACTTGCACTTCCGGATTTCAGAGTAGAAGCCTAATAATCGCAATTTATTCGTTAGGGAATGAAATTTACCGTGAACCTGTTAACTTTACTCAGGTCCACGAAAATATTTGATTTGGCTTCTTTGCAATTACAGTTTTCAATGCTTTTAAAAAATGTCCTGAAATTAGTCGAACTCATAATAAAATCCTTTCACTTATTATCATAGTCAAATGTATTAAGTCTTTCCCTTATCATTGCTCAATTGCCTCCCTATAAAGCTACGCGCCATTCAGGTTTAAGGAAGAAGAGGGAAGAAACTAACAAATTAATTTTACTTATATAAAATCGAATATGTGGTAATTTATTGGTTGTCTGGTTAGCCAATAATTACAGCGATGAATTCTCTACAGGTAGTTTTACATTTCAGGTGTGAGTGTGGAATCTAATGCTAGATAATCTGCGCATGAGAAATAAAGTTTCCTTATTTCTTTAGAGTACACCGGGAATATACAATTAAGTTTCATAACAAGTTCCATCAGATTATTTGGTTGCATTCGCATTAATTACTGAAGCTTGGTACAGTCACTTAAAATGAATCATTATATTCCATAAAACATCAAATGGATTTAGTTTTCTTAAGCTATTTTTCTATATTAGGAAATCGTAAAGAATGTGGCAGTTTTAAGTGGAAATGATCTTCATCTGCCCGCCATAAATATTTGATTCAATAATGTTCTCTTTTGGTTTTAGAATTATTTCAAAAAATTTTAGTTTGATTAATTTTTCTCTGATATCATCGTTGCCTCGAGTTCAATAAAGCAGGCAGTTGAAGAATTGGAGTCGAGCTGAGTTCTATAATAAAGAAATCTAAATAAATCCACTTAATGAATGCTGGTTAAGTGCCCCACAAAGAGTTTGATGACTGTTTATTAGAAGTTGAAACCAAAGAGATCTTTATTAAAGGTTCTTTTTTATTTCCTACTTATATATTTGTCTTTTATTCCATTTCCATAACACTTCGCAATTACTCAGACCTAAATTATTGTCATAGCACATAGTTCGGTAAAAAAAAGCGATTAAGTTACAACGGTGGCAAAGTGTTCGAACACAGTACCAATTGCCTTAACTGTGAAGTTAATTTTTTTTATTAATATGTTTCCCGTCATTTCCCGTCAGTGCCAACAAATTTTTTCATTTGCTTTCAATAATTGTCCTCCATTTGAATTTGTACGTCTAGCCCGAGTTTCATGCATCCTTAAGTAAACAACAGAAAATAAAATGCTTCATTATTAGCTAGTAATTTTTAAATTGTCTGTATTGATAGTAAATTATTTATTAAATCTTATTTTTACTCAAAGATATCCAACAATTAAGAATGTCTTGATCGTTTTACATAAATCACAATTGAGATCAATATAGAAAAAAACGTTGTCCTGGACAACCAGTATTAAAGGATATTTTTATATATTCATTATTTCTAAACATTTCTCACAATTCCAGATGGTTAACCCCATTGAGATTAGAGTATAGCTAACAGCAACAAGTTGGTGATCTTGACGTGATTAGCGATGACGTAAGATGAATATTTTGGAAACGAAGGGATTCATCCTTCAACCTGAACTCCTTTGTATCCCACACTTTTCCACCCATTTTTTATCTTTCAATTTGACTTAACTCCCTCTGGGGCTTAATTACCTCATTTTTACACAAAATACTTTGTTATGAATACTAGGGGCAACCTACGTTATGCAATTATTACGAATTTTTCACGCAAATTTTCAAAATAGTTGGTGATCATATACAAGAATAAATAAATAACTTTTTCATTAATTAAATGAATCATTTGAAACCTGAACTTTGCGTCATTAGGAGAAAAGTGTTACAGTTTGTACAAAGGGAAGAAAGGAAATGAAATTAAAGTTCTCGGTAAACAGGAATAGTCAACAGTCTTGAGAAAAGAAACAAGGAAATAAGGTAATATATTATCAATCAATCTATTCTTGAAATAGTTCCCTTTTGCTATGTCTTTGTTTTCAGTTTTCAGCTGGCGGTTGCAGTTCTTGGTGTTGTTGCTGCTGTTGATCAGTTACTGAACTGTAAGGAGGAGGCGTGATACCCGCATTTGTTGTTCCACCTAGCATTAAGGGATCCAGGAAAACGATGGTTTGCGACTGTTGATAAAAGCGGTAATAATAAATAATAATAAGCGGTTAGTAAAATCGATATACAGTAAAAACTTTCTTCAACTTCATCAAAATACTTTGAGGCTACTAGATTTCAATTAATAAAAGTTTCCCTTTAGTTCAGTTTTTGTCAGGCTGCTGAGATGAAAATCAGCAGTTTTCAGTTTCAGAATCTCAAAATCTCTCCATCTTTATAATTCCCGAAAAAATGTCTATTTTACTATGTTTATTTATTTGTTTTTTTTTCAAGGGAATTCGACCACAATTTTGCAGTTTTTCTCGCAGTTCTGAACTCTTCTTATGAAAAACCGAGTTTTAATTATAGATAAATTTCATCAATAAATTAGAACTTTAAAACTATCTTTAAGAGATAATAAATAATCAGCATAAATTCTTAAGAATTGAGATGGCAGTGAGACTAGTTTAGACTGAGATCATTGACATACCTTTCCCTTTTTCTCAATGCCAAATCGTCCAATCAAAACTAAACCCAAAGTATTGCATTTTACCATAATCAGTAGACTTAACTGTCCAATGTCCGGTCTCTCATCTCAGTTATGCCAAAAAGTGCAACCTGCTAAATATCACGCAGTCATTTTTCCCATCAACAATTGTAGGAAATAAAGGAATTAATTTGGCAAGAACAACCATTGTTTTTAAAAAAAGCTGTCAACAAACACTGAAAATCGCAAACGAGCATTTGCTGCGGTCAAAGGGACCAATAGAATTTGCAGTAAATGAGATACAACTTGAACCCAAAAATCAAATGAAGTGAGACTCTGAAGCCTTGATTTGGAATTTTGTGAACCGATTTCAGTTGCTTCTAAGAAGTAAAAGTTTTAGAATTTTTTGTATCACTATAGAAAATAATAGATACACTTACAATTTACCAAATTTTAAGCGGTTTATATTAATAATTCAAAGGTGTTAAAAAACGATTTTTTGTAGTTGTGGATTAAATCACGGAAATTTGTCATTTAAAATAGCCTTCACGCGGTATATTTTGAGACCATCAAAAAAGTTCAAATTAATGAGTTTTTTAATAATGATAATGGAATAATTAAATTTCCGCTTAAATTTCAAAAATTAAGACGAAATAAATCTTACCGCTCCTTCACCTCCAGCTCGTCGAATATTTTGACTAGCTTCCAATTGTACTAGACTTATAAGTTGGGCTTCGTAAATTTTCTGGATCCTCCTCACGTGAAAGTAGATAAAGTAGACTGCAACTGTAGCCAGTAAGGTACATAGGATTATCAGAAAACTAGCTACTGTGAACTGTCTACAACAAATATGAAAAAATAATTAAATTTCACCTAATTCATTTAATAGAAGAATTCAATGATAAAATCTAATAAAATTTTATAACAGGAACCTATTTCGTTGATGTCTTTTGATTTGCGCTTATCTTAAGATACTCAAAAACTCTGCAGAAAACGGATGCTTAGTCTAAAAGTTGGAAAAAGTTGATTCTAATGCTTAATTATTTTCCTGCCCATTAACAGGCTCAGATCTGAGAACATTTTCTCCTCAGCTTTCAAAGTTAGATCAACATCGTTCCTAATGTTTTATCTTTAAGAATTTAAATTTCATAAGTTACTATTTAATTGCCCTTGGTTTTTATTAGATTAAAAGCATCAAGAAATATGATGCATCAGTTCGTTGGAGAGTGAATTTCCATAGTCCGCAAAGTCGAAAATGACGGAATATTGTTTTATTAAGTCTGTCTGATTCCTTATCGACATCATTACAGTCAGAGTCCCAGTAACTGTTTTCTAATTCAAAAAGGTCGCAAATAACTTACAATGCTAGAATTATAAACAGAATATTAAAATATGCAAATCAAATTAGATTTAAAGATTAGCCCCCCCCCCCGTTTAATTTCTCCAATAAAATGTCTGAATAGCAATTGATTCGTCCTTTTTATTTTCTTCAGTAATCATCTGTTTATAGTTTAACAATTTGGTTTCTATGACATTCTAATAACAAATATATGGGGTAATTACAATATTGGTTAGAATTATTTTAAATTCAAATGCACCGCAAAGTTTTAGTATGAATAATCTTTTAATTTTACAGTAAGTTTCCACTTTGCATATATTTAATCTAAAATATTTAGCTTCACTTTTACGAAGCCTTGCACGCTTTGAGACATTTTAATGTCTGATTAGGGGAAAATGATCGATTTCGGCTTTAGGTACTACATGGTTACTAATAAAAAGCGATCATTCGCCTGTTTCTCTGCAAAAGTTTTAATTAAATTTGAAGCAAATGAAAACATGATTATTCTTGATGTTAAATAAGTCTAGATAAGTTAAGAATTAAAAAAATTCGGATGAAATTTAGTTTTGTGTTTACAAACTTCAGCAATTTCGAAAACTTTGGCAAAGCTGATATTTAAAGATTTTGGAAACTATAGCAACCTGAGTTAGATAATTCATCTTGAATATAAAACCTTTAAAATGCTTGAGATAAAAATTTACCTAAAACAACATGCAGAGGAGATATTTATTAATGTTGAGTTTATCTACTCTGATTGGCTTTTTTCAAACTTTGTATCTGGGATTAAGCCACCCAACCGTACAGCAGCTGTTAAGATGTGAAAAATCACACCATCCCATTAAAGTGAACCTCTGAAATTCAAGTTGTACTATTTCCTTTTCAGTCAAACAAATTGAACGGGCTTGTTAAACAAATAAATAGAATAATATAAACAAGTTTAGACCATAGAGAGCGACTCTTGATACTCTGACTTTCCCGATGGTTTTTACACCAACTCCCTCCTCCGTTTCACACTTTATTGGACTAATTTATCTTTCTCATTGTGGATGTCCCTTGGTGATTAAGATCGTTAGGTTTTTGCTTTGCAACGAGACATAATGTTAATAAAGCCTACATTCTTGAATTTCCGGCATCCAGTACAATTTTTCTAAATACATTTCACAAAGCTATGTAACATTCAAGCCTAATGCGATCAAATTTCAAGGACAAAGGGATCTCAGGTATCCTCAGATTTGAAATATTCAAAATATATTTCCCCTCCCTCTCAAAATGCAATATTAATTCTCCTACAACTTTCTGTGCAAATTACACCGGTTATACGAATTGATCATTCATGTTAAATTAGCAGTGGAAAGTTAATGTAAAGCCTTTTCATTAAAGGTGAGAAATTTTTAAGGAAAGGTGTATTTCACGAATCTAACCTAATTTCCATTCTGTTAGAACAGATATTATTTTATTTAGTAAAAGTGAAATAACCCGAAGTAAATGAAAACAAATTGGAGCTCGTCTTCTGAAGGCAAGATCCTTGTTATTTTCGCCTTTATAATATCGCTTTTTAGAATAATATTAGTAATTTTAAAATTTAATTGTTATGCAGTCCATACAGTCATTTAATCGTTACATTTAGAAACACTTAAGCAGATAGTGTTTCTTCGCTGAGTAGTATGTGCTAATAACCGAAATTTGCGAAGATAATTTGAGTAACTGGGCGCTGGTACTTGATGAAGCCATGGATCAAAACAGTAATGGTATTTAAACCAATTCGTAAACTCACTGCTTTATTAACTATTCAGATAAAAATATAACAGGTTAAAGATTTCCCGATTCTGAATGTAAAATTTAAACAAACAGAATATTAAAAGTGCTTCAGTGGTTAAGATTTTGGCCAAGTGAACATGAAGCAATTTGAACATTCGTGGTGCAGCAGCAATTGTGTTCATTCTCGAAGTTTGCAGTTACGATTTCGATTTCCAAAGATACACGGAAACTGTCAGCCACTCGGATTAAGTCTGGCTTGGAGGGTAGAAATCAGGTTATTCTTCTCGATGACGGCTTCATACTATACCTCTGGAAAAGCTGAGTTTTGTAAATACGTTCTCAAAAGAGATTAGGTAAATCATGTCCTTGTAAGATATTTAATGAGTCTATTTATTGTTGTTCATAACTCTTTTATTTCGGTTACCTACCTGACAAGCGCATGCCAGTCAGCAGCCGCCATCAACATTGAGCGATCAAGACCCACAAAGTTAAATACTTGACTCTTGATAAAGTGACAAACTTTTACACTGGAAACTTATTTAAGAATTCAAATAACAGTAAACGAATTTGGAGCCAGTCTCAACAATATGTTGAGATATTAGATACCTATATGTGTAAGAAAATCATTTCATTTGGTCAAAAGAAGGTATTGATAATGATAAAGAGATCTTGATAATGTATTATAGAAATTTATACCCCTTACAATATATACACAAAAACTATATGGTAAATAAGAATGAAACAGTCCGAATTTTTTACGTTTATTCTCGTTCTTGCATCCAATCATTTAATAACTTTCGGACTTATTTTTCTTCGTTAAATAGTTTGAATAAAACTCGTGTTATATCATACATTATCACGATTTTAGGAAATAGTGTGTACATTCACACACAAGAGAGAACACTAGGTTGCGTAATGCTACGACAAACACCGCATCGGTGACTGTACGATATAGAAATCAACGGTTATCATCGGATTAGCGAAGTTAAGTTATTATCTGCATGAATTATCTGAGGAGAACCCCGAAGTTGGAAACTACCCGCGAGACCTAGTGCTGTAGTTTCCACTAAATTTAAAGTCACAAAATCTTCATTAACTGGTGCGCATCCCTATTATTTATGTTAATTAATTTAAATCTGAATGAATTAAAAGATTTCTTCAGGGGCAGTTCCAACATGCAATTCCTCCTCCCTTGTTTAAGTTATTGGAAAACGCACAACTTCAATAGGCTTGGGACTTACTAATATCTCAATGTACACCAGTAGCATTATCCGTTCGTCGGCATTGTTCTTTATGGAGTCAGATTTCACGGATTCGACACTCTTAGGTCAATATCCAATAAGTAGAACGGCCAAAACACTAGTTAAGTTTGGCCAATAAAGAGGTCTGCAAAATTCGAGTATCACCAGAAAATCTGAATAATCCTACCCCCTACCCAAGATTAGAATTAGAGAAGATTTTCTAATTGGGCTTGTGAGGTATATTCATGAAGACTTCTTTTACATAAAGATCTAATGAACACATAATCAAATGCATAATAAGCAAAAGCTGGCATATATTCTCTAAAACAATAAAAATCTATTTTAATTCTTTTGAACCTTTTATACCACTTAAAGGAGCAGAAAATATGGAATTAGGTTTATTTTTTACCTATCTTCTATCCTCTCTTTCGTATTGTTGCATTGGGAAATCTTCACACTACTGTTATTAAGAGATGTCAAATCTTTTCTTGAGACTTGAGCTAAATTATTCACAAAGCTTACACTTCAGCCTTGAATCGAAATGAATTGACGGTGATAATGATACTTGCTGTGAGGCCGATGACATTAATAAATCCGCTGAATATGAGGAATGAGAGGACGTTTCGAAAGCATTCGTTGAATCGATAGTGGCTCTTCTGGGTTAATTCTGCATCGATTTGCATATTTGCATTCCAGAGTTCTAAAACGTATACATTCGCAATATTAATTCAAGCTAATCAAAATGGAATATAATGGAAATATCTCTTTTAAAATTATTTAAAATCCGACCTTGAAATGCTACATGATATTCATTTATTATGTAAATGTAAATTTATGTAAAATTGAGCGCAATTTTTTAACAATTTATAAATACAATGCTTACTAATTACCGAGGTACTTTCAAATAAGCATTACTTATTAAATGAACTGTAAATCGTTTCATTGTCACTAAGATGTGAAATTATCAATCATTAATGCTCTGATTATTCATTCATTCTCTCTTCTCATGGAAGTTGTCCTTTTGAATTCATGCCAACATAATTTCTATAAAGAGTTTTAATAGTTTGATAAATGCTGTTAGTTGGAAAATAATCTCATAAGGTACAACAGTCCGTAACGAAGAAAGTGGCCATGAAAATGATCTTCTTTGTTGCCCCACTGGATCTATACTTTCATATAATTATTCCGAATAAAAGGCAGTTCAAGAAAATGGAGAGAAAATGTTTATATGAATTTAAACTACAGAACTAAATGCTGCACTTAGGAGATGAAAGAGGACGTAAAATGCCAAAAAGGTAAGCATAATGTCTCCCAGGGCTATTTCTTCAATATATAAGAATTTTAAAGCTATGTACCATATTTACATATTTGTATCCATCAGTAGAACTTCTAACAAAATTGACTTATTGTTTAAAAACATGTCACCATGCCTCCAAGCTTAACAGCAGTCGTTTGAATTCCTTATGGGACATTCTCACCAGAAAAGCAAGAGGAAAAACTGTTTTAGTTCCAGATCAGTTTTCTTCCACTTATGTATGAATCAAGGGCCGATCTGCATTTTAATTAACACATTTTGCTAAGGAAACCACTCCAATCCACAGTCTCAAACTTGTGTCTATGGATATAGATACTTTTAGGTTCTTCTTCGGATACCGTGGGATTGGTAGCTAAGCGGCTCTGAAATGAGTCTTTAGTCAAATCGATCCTTCAAAAATCAACTTAATATGGTGAATATTCCAGTTTGCTATAGAAAGTGTTGTTACATCTTTATAAGCCTATTCATTCGTGAGATAGTTATGGTTTAGATTCATTTAACCTGACAATTTACTTGACTACACAAACAGAGTTGTTTAATCATCAAAAAAACAAACTCTCTGACTAATGCAAACATTCTCTGCCAGTGTTCAAATTTACTGCAACATTTAATTCCCGTGTTGACAGAATTGATATTGTTTATTCGCTATACTTATTTGAAACTTGTTTGTGGAAAAATATATCTTATTGACCGCACACTGGAAGGGTCTACGTACAACATAATGCGGAATGGGAAAATATGAATGAGTTGACGTTTACGACAGCTGAATGACAAATTATATGAAACTTTTATAATATCTATTACCCTTTATTAAAGCTACAGCTATTTAGACTCTTAGAAGAGAAAAAGAGAAGGCAGATACTCTTATTAGCAAAATAAATTTACTTAAATAGACTTGAATGTGTAATAAATGATTGGCTGCTGGTTAGCCAATAATGGCAGCGAAGGTTTCTCCACAGGTAGATTTACATACGTAGGTGTGAGTGTTAGAATCCAATGATCGATAATTAGGCGTATGAGAGGTGAAGCTTGTGAGTTTCTCTTGAGTACAACGAAAATATTCGATTAGGCGTCCTAACACTTCCCCCTTTTGAAATTGGCCTTCTTCTATCAATTTGCGTCGGGCAGAGATTGTACTGAGATTGACATTGATAAATCGGTGATCGCCAATCTATAATATTCCGATTTCTCTGTCTTGAGGTGTCTACTCAATTTTGATGGTACTTTTTAATCGTGTTCACATTTTCTGACTTGGAGTTTCTTCTTAATCCTCATTTAACATATTGGGTTGATTATTTCTCAGTTGTATGCATATTGAGCTGAATTGTATTCTTGGAATGACACTGAGCAGTAATACCTCTTTTGAATAGGAATTGGAGTTTATGGTTGCTGTCATTAATCCATTACATATATCATTGACTGATAGGTCTGATAATTCAAGTTCTTCGATCAAGTCCTATTTCCATTTTAAAAAATCAAATTAAAAGTCCATTTGAGATAACCAATGGTTACATAAGTGTTATAGGGCATTTTTTGCCTTCCAAGATAGTTACAGATCCCCGAACTCAATAATAACATGGAATTGTCACAATATTAGGCTTTACTACAAAAATATCCATGGCAATAATCAATAGTTAAAATTATTTTTTAATACAAATTACTCGTTTTTGTGCATCACCTCCCTGGGAAAGTTATTTATCTATACTTTGAACTTCCGAAACGTCTCTGCTGGGTTACCGGAGTTTCGGGATTCCAAAGTCACGTGTGCCCAGATAAGTCTTTGTCGGATCTGTTTTCGGTTCGGCAGTTAAGATTGGGTAAAAGAAAGAAGATTTTTACCTTGCCATACACAGATTTGCACGCCAACAAAAGGCGTCATCTGGGATTAAGATTGTAAAGAGTTATAGATCTCTCTCACTCTCCCCTCCGCTTGTGATACGAGGAGTTATCTTTGAATAACAATCAAATAGGATAAGATAAGAAATTCCTTGGATAGGTCCAGAAAGATTGAGATCAGTGGGAGACTGAGGAACATCCGTTTGAGAGCATATAAGATCTTGATGGTAGGGAAGTGCAGCCTCGCTTGCGCAACCCCTTTTGATACTGTTCCATTTTCAAGAGAACAGGTTTAGCAAGACAGATTTCCTCGGATTACTTGCGTTTGTCATCCACCAGTGCCGATGCGATTAGGACGGAAAATGAGCAGGTGTTTAGCTCAAATTTTACGCTGACCAAGACCTTTTGGTAACTTAACCATGGTGGACGACGTATGAATTCTGGAAGAGGCAAGAGTATAATAACCTTCTTTATGACCATTTAGGCGGCATATTTGATCTGTTTTTTATTGATCCGCAAACAGGATGTCGGGTGTAACTGTTGCTTAGGCACGCTAGGCTCAGAGACCAGTCGTGTTGGAAATAAGTAGGCGTGGAAGATTCCATGGAATACGTCAAATTACACTATCTCCGACTGATGGTTGCTAGTTTATGTCATCATTAGCTGCCTTAGCAGGAGTTGCGATAGAAACCACTTTAGGAGAAACAGGCCCATCCGGAGATTGAGAAGAATTATTAGATGAATCTGACGAAACAATGGATATATATGTATTAGAAACATCAGCTGACACTCTTGCCCCCAATTTTTGTGGAAAGAATCATTTCTGCGGACGAGCTCTCAAACATTTGGAAGAAATTGAGTAATCCACTGTTTGTTGAGAGATCGAAGACGTTTTGTTTTCGACATTTAAGAATCATCAGGGGTGATAAATAATATGCGTCGCCACTTATAACCGTATAAGCCTCCCAAAATGGACACAAACCTCCGAATTGAA
Organism: Hymenolepis diminuta; assembly: GCA_900708905.1. Taxonomy (NCBI): domain Eukaryota; kingdom Metazoa; phylum Platyhelminthes; class Cestoda; order Cyclophyllidea; family Hymenolepididae; genus Hymenolepis; species Hymenolepis diminuta. Next base: position 3,573,997 of record CAADRB010000008.1, read on the forward strand.
TAATAACACGAGATCAAACAAACTTTTTATATTCATTCCAAATTGTGTCCAGCAGAAACTCATAACTTTAGTGCATGTTAATAATTATGCAAAATTGTAAATAATTTATAATACATTGACAAATATCTAAAACTGTTACTCCATTTTCTTTTGGATAAAATTATCTCATTTTATTCAACAACAAGCAAATCTTAAGCACAAGCCACGTTTGAATGGAGCTAATTCATTAGAACCGGTTTGCTAGGTCACATGACCTCACCAATGGAAACGTCGAGCAGGAATTAATTTGACCATTCTAGTCAGTTGTAAGAAGAAGGATGTCATGGATTAAAATCTTCTTATGATATGTCTACCAATATATATATATATATATACATGTATTGGTAGATATAAACTATAGACCTTATTAAGTATACAACCAATGAGAAGGCAAATGACTGAATGGAGATCAATGGCATATCATACGCCAGCAATATGACAGAGGGGATGAGACAGGGAAAAAGGAAAAGAAAAAAAAGGAGTTAAGAAAGTCGGGAGGAGAAGGTCAACGAAGTGTGGATAAACCAAATTATGATAGGAAGTTAAAGTGACAGTCTGATGTTATGTTTTCTTTGATTAAAGACCAGCATTTGAGTTAACCTCAACTGAACTCTAGCGGGCTCTGTTATGTTAAAATCATCTTACCTAATATCATCTATCTTACTTGGCTATCAGACACATCAACGTCAACCAAGAAGGCAAGACCAACCACTGAATTCAATCAACTGGTCAGTAATCTGTGTACATCACTGACGTGAACTCGAGGAAGTTCGGGCCAACCTGTCAAATTCGAACTTTGGAGCATTAGGATATTACGGAATTAATTTTTTACATCTAGTAAAAGTGAACAAGCTGAGGAGGTAGACAGTAACAAAAGAAGTAAGACTGGTTCGATACTTTGACTTCATCCTCCTCTTTTACCTAACCTTTACCTACCTAACCTTCTTAATTCAAAGAACATACTATTTTACTATTCCCCTTACCAAAGTGCTTTCTCATAATAAAAATTGTAATTATTTTTCTCTGCCCCTGGTAATAATAATAATAAGATTGTGAAAAAGTGTAATTATATGGAAGTTAGAACGGAACAGAGTTGTAATATGCATTAAACCTATAAATTACCCTCTCAACATATCACTGGGTGAGGCTAAATAAGGTCTATCCCGCATCATTCGTTCCTTTATTAATTTTAATCAGCTGTTTGTTGTTTACTCTTTGAAATTAAAAAAAATAATAATGTGATTAAAGTCAGAGCAAAGGTAATGTGATTAATTTGTATCTTGAAAATATAAAGTTACATGTCTTTTTTGGTTACACCTATCTTTGCAAATTTTATTGAAAAAAATAACGAAATCAAAATAAAGAAACATTGACAATGGTTAAAATAATATTCGATTGATTTTATTTTCCTTAAACTACTCAGTGTTAAATAGTCAAAATAATAATAAAAAATGCAAATATGAATCAATAAATAAAGTAACATTTTGGCTATCATTGCACTTTATTGATTTTGCTAAATAACACAGTAGAAAGCAACGCACCAATACTCAGCAGTTAACAAAATGGACTCCAAGTGAGAGATAGAGGGGAAATGAAAAGAAAGTAGTGGCTGCAAACAGCTTGGTTTTAATCAACGGTTACCATGGTATCGGCAATCTTAGCAACAAACTATGCGAACGCGCATTGCATAGCTTTAAAGGCGTCTTTCTTGGAAAAATGTGTGTGTAACAATTGTTATTGGATATATTGATTGTGTCAACTTAAGAAAGAGCTCATAGACAATAAGTTAAGCCATTAAATACCGTTTAAAAATTGATAGCCATGTTCTTCATTATTTTTAGATCACTTGATCTAGAACTGTGTCGAAATATTAGCTTGAAATATACACATTTGGAAATAGTAAAAATCGTAAACCTTTTCACGTTCAGAATTTAAATTCGACTGATAAATTCAGGTTGAAGAGAAAATTGGAGGGGTTAGAATCGACTTTACTGGGCTTCAGTCATAATAGGCCGTTCACTCCAAAGAATTCCTGAGTATCTTGATTAATTTGAGAATCTGTTTCAAACACTTGTATTATTTGCACACACTGACATATAAGTCTGCTTGATCTCCTCATATACTGCGAATATACTGGCTCATATTAAATTCTCAGCTGGTAGTTTTTGATTGGTTGCTCATCAACGAACAACGGACGTGCAACCACAGAACTCTTTCATCCTATCAATATTCACGCTCTCTCTAACAGTTCGGGTAGCCTTTGCTCAATACTGACCTCCTTTAATTTCTCTACCCTCTTCCTTTCTCATCCCATTCATTTCTATTTATCCAATATACACATGGTCCTACGCAAATCTTAATAATTAAAGGGTAAGGAAGATCATTGTTTTACGGATAAGATATTGAGCTTATTTCGGTCTTTAACATAAAGTAGTCCCACTGACAGCATTTCTATTGGACAGAAGAGTAACATCCTAGCGCCACTTAAAGGAGAAAGTAACAATAATAAATACTGTTTAGTGGATTCGTCCCAGTGATTATGGATGCCTATCCGCCTTAAGTACCTATTTGCTTTCTACGGAATATTTTTAAAACCACGGCTTTGTAAATCAGGGTTAATAAGGTCTTTATTTTGTTGTTCTTTTACGTAATATGTGTTAATGTAAAAAGAAGAGTTCATTTTCTTTCCAACGGTGAGCGTTATAAGAAAGATAAATTTTAATAAAAATCCGAAAATTTTGAGTAAATACGATAATGAATCTGTAGTACTCATATTAATTTTCAACAAATGCGTTTGGGTGTTCAGTAAATCATAGCATTGGATTCTTAAGTATTTTGAGTTTTAAAATTTATTTTATTACCTGCTTTCTTGCTTTGTTTTGGTTAAGCGCAATTGCAACTCTGTGTACACATGCAGTATTTAGAAATAAGCTTGAGCATTTTAAACTATTTTGAAAAGACGCTATGGAAATGAAAACGGTTTCCTTCTACGTCGTTTTAAGAAGCAATCTTTTATGTTTGTTCTTTTTTCAATTATTACTTAAGTTCTCTTGTGCAATAAGGCGAACGAAACCGGATTTTGCTTGAAAAAAAACCAATCTAAGAGAAGCCTCACAAGTTATAATAGAGACCTCTGCATTCCAAATGGAAGAAATTCCGATCATTTCACTTGCTTTACCAAAGATAATGCTAGTCAGACATTAACTTAGAAGAATGCTGTACTCGACTTATGATTTAATTTATCATTTTTGGAGCTATTTTGACGAAAATTTTGACTGAAGCAATTTGAGTATCATAAAAATACCAAAGCATTACATGACAATAGTAACAAGTATTCAATAGTTTGAGATGACCGGCGAAAAAGAAAAATTTCAATCTCTTTTCAAACTAAAATCCCTAAACACATGCATTGTACCTCCCAAGTAGAATAATCTATGTAAATTTAACTTATTATTTCTCAATAATAATAATAGATAGGATGCCGGGTTTGGTTGACCAAGACATTATCAGGCAAGAAATGGCTATTCATATATATGTTGCCTATACCCAAGATATGAATATATAGGTTAGCAAAATGTGTGAACTAGTTTGACATAGACTTTACCACCTGGAGTTATTTTCTCATAGCACTTAATGTATATGAGGATAGTAAGGGCGTAAACACATGTGCGATCGAAAAGATGGGCTTTCTTCTGCAAGCAGATTAAACAAAGGAGATTAGCTTTGATTCAACAATTTTCAGAACTAGGCTGCAATCTTCTTTGATCCCATCAAATACTCCAGGATGTAAAGATATCATGCTTAAATAATGGTGCATTATAACTCATTCATATCATGATTCAGTGTATTTTCGAAGAGTAATCTTCGAATTGCACTTATTTTTTTTCTCAAAGATTGAAAAAGGAGAACAACTCCATCATACCATAATGAAATTGATAACTTAAAATTTGTAACCGATCGCGATCTTCCATAATTTGCAATATCATCCTTCTCCTTCGTTAACATAATCTTTCTTGGCGCTTTTTCACAAAAAGATGAGATTAGTATTTCACACTCTCTAATTAAAATCCGAATGAAAATAATACAAAATGGTCCCACCTCGATAGGTATGAACAAGAAAGTCATCTTAATTCTTTTTATTTATATCCGCTATCTGCTCTTTGATAAAATAAATTGGCTCTCTTAACTGTTCCGGATTAATAAATCTGAAAAAATATTCTCGTAAATAAAATACAGAGTGGGGAGAAAAAACTTTAGACAAATAGAACCACATAAGATATAGAACAGGTACTGATTTGGTGGAATAAATAAATGAAATTCATGTGAAATTTCGACGAATTCACAAGGAATTATTTCTAGTAGAAGGGCTTGAGACTCTAACCGATACTAATATAATGGATACCGCAATGTATCATTAATGGCCTTACAAGTTGTTAATTTGAAAAAATAAAAAAGTAAGCCTTATAAAATAGTTTTTAACTTCAAAAGATTCATAACCTTTTCCTAAAATTTTAAGGTTATTTTAGAATGTTTAAGTTAACCAGTTTTAGCATACTCTATTGAAATCTATCAATAGCATCGTTTTGGAGTTTTTCAATTACCTTTAAAATTAATTTGCCTTTGATATTATTTCGAGACACCCTAAGATTTATCCTAAATATCAAAATAAATAAACTCCTCTTGGTCCGGAAGTCACTTTCCTTGAACTATCCTTAAAAGTCGTTCCTGTTCAACAAGCAAATATCATATAACACTGCTTTTTACCTTATTACACAACTTTTAATGGAGAGGGATGATTTTCGAAATCAAGTAAATTTTCTTATTATTTGAAAAATGATGTTTGTTTTGTGATGTTCCTTTCTTACTGATGTTTCTCGTTTTTAATAGAAAATTCAAGAATTTGTAAGCAGAGTTCGGTCAACACCATACGGTGCCATGCTTGAACCGACAGAGGCTACCAAAATAGCGAAGCTCTTCCTTCGCGCTCGAAAGTTTGATGTAACACGAGCGCTAGAGTTATATAAATCCTACAAGGTTAGTTATCTAAATCGTAATTCCTCCTGAGATTTATGGACAAAGATTGAAGTGTGTTATTTTTATTGATTTTAGCACATGAGGTATAGCAATCAATTAGAAGCCATCGACCCTTTAGAAGATGGAGTCAGGAGAGAGTTGCTTTCGGAAAAATTCACTGTCCTTGTAAGATTATTTTCATTGAAAATTTACTTACAACTTTTCCAGTTTTTGTTTTATCGAAACTGCGTAATTCGTATATTTGCATACTTCTACGTGATATTCAAAAATTCGATAGCAACGTGTATTCATATGGTTTGTCTGTGGCGCTCATATTTTAACTAGTGTTGGTGGAACTAAACTTACTAAATATTTTGAATTATTATCATCTAACAATTTATGAATTTTTTACAGCTTCTCAGTTTTCATTATTTTATTGCATAGTAAAAAATGTTTTGAGACCCCTTATCACGCGGAAGCATTTAAGCAAGGAAAAATAGGAAAGAAGGTTTAGTTTTGAAAGTCGGATTGAAAATCTGGTTGTCTGTTTTACTTAACTTCTTCATATGCGAAGCCTAGATGATAAATTTTCATGTGACTTCTCAGCTTTCCCTTATCCCATAGTTTTAGAGTTATCATCTATCTTAACTATTTTTGTTGTTGTTTTGCCTCCTTTTAACGGAATTGATATCTCCATTGTGTTCGTGTTGCGATGTTTTTTACGGATTTGAACATAGAGCATCATTTGTCATGCTAGTTTTAATCATTTTGCAACAATTGTCCAAATATTTATACCCGTTCGTTACCTTTATTTCACATTAAAATCTGTTGCTTGGATGGAGTCAATGCTTTTCTGCTAAAGTTTTCTCAAACATTCTTCTCTTGAGTGTCTAATATCACTTTTTAAAGAGCATTTTTGCTTAATTAGCTGGAGTTCGTTTTTTTAATTACGATTTAATGCTACGTGGGCCAGTCGAATTTATTTATTCACACAGTCAATGGGTAGGACAATCTGGAGATGGTCTGCCAGGTCCACTATTTGCTTATCCTCGGTCGACCTCTCCCCTTCCCATTTTACCCTATGCAAGCACTACTACTTTGAATTTTTCCTATTATCACGATGGTTATAGTTAACTGTATAACCTCTTAATTTTTCTAATTTAATAATTGAACTCTTAGGTTCACGGGTGAGATTATCGTCACAATATTCACATCTCGTTGACTCGTTGCATCTTTCCGTATACATGAGTGGATGATGTCCAAATCTCTACTTTGAATTTGTTATTTTCTACTGTTCTACTAACAAGATGAGCTACTCTGTATTACTAAGTTATTTAAAATGATGTTATTTTCATTTATCCCTTGTATATTTAGGTAGTTAATAAAATTTCCATCGATCTAGTATGCTTTTTCTGCACGATAGAAATATCAGGTCGTTACACCCATATATCTGGAGTCACATGGTAAAATAGCAATGAATTTGGTTGTTTCAGATTAGAACCACAGGTTAGTACCTTTATAGCTACCGATATCTGGAAAGAACCGATTTTCTCCAAGGTTGATTAGTCCGCTAGTAGATTATTCACGATATCCTTTTATCAGTTAAAAAATCCTTTTATCTCTGTTTACAAACTTTATTTTCACTCCGATACTTTGAGTGAAATTCTGGTTTACTTAATATTTTCCATGGATTTTGTGTCAGTGACGAATGCCAACAGTGTAAATTTTTGTGTGGATTCACTATCGATAATTTGGTTTTATTGCATGTAGTATCAGTATTTTCTTGCATTCCTTTCATTCGGCTAATCATGTCAAAAATGACAGTATTAGTTTACTTCTAGTCTATTGGGGGCTGGTCGATTGCGAATACCTTAAAGATAGGTCTTAAATTGTCTTTCTTTGAACTTTTCTTTCCTAATCTTCCTATTTCCTTTTTGCAATACTTTTATCGGTTCTGAAGTTATAGGCTGACTAAGTTGCTTTAATTGGGGTTGGTTTGATCCAGCATTTAAATCGATGAGACTTCACTAATAATAACTCGAATTTCATTATTTAATAGAATGCTATTTCATTAAAGTGCATACATTTTCTTCACTAGCGCCAAAAATATCTCAGTCGAGATAAAATAGCTTGTTTAACTGTGACATACAAACTTTCTCTGCATTTAATTTTAGTAATATTGAAGAAGTCTGTTTTCTAGCTTTCATCATAGAGGCAGAGATAAGTGTAATATGTGAGTGATACATTTGTATTCTGCATTCCCTTTATTAATCAGCTTATCTATTGGAGTTGGTCATTCCTATCACTGAGTATACATACTTAAAGGTCCATTCTCAGAGTCCTAAATGCCCGTGATGTCTTCGAACTTTCGTATCGCTTTCTCATCCTCAAATATCTTCCGTAATTTTAGGATACCACGAAAATTCGCGAAGTTTCCCGCTCGATTAGTTAGTCGATTACAAACATTGCTATACTTAATTACAGAAAACCCCATAAATGGCTTATTGTATTCAGGCAGATATTTAAATGATCATTCATATTGATCAATAATGATAGTGTACAGAGGCATTCATATACGCTAGGATTGGTACCAAAATAGAATTGAACATCATGAAACTGACTCTTTGATTCCATTGCTTGTCGCATTTTGTAAACAACAAGTTTTATTCATTCGAATTTTTGTCACAAGTGAATCCAATTCTTAGTATCATTCTCTTGTAATATTCTTACTGGGGGGGTCTTATGCTTATGACTGCCAGTGAAGGCGCACTTCGACTTCGAACAAGAAAGCAGACGGTAAGACTGGGGCGAAATTGTGTATTCGGTAAATCAGGAGGTAGAAAGAGGAAATGGTGATATCACTTTTTTTCAAAAGATGGTTGAACGCCTTAAAATTGTTTCTCTAATTTCCTAATTATCTGCTTGTCATCAGTTGAAGTTTCGATTGCACTACATGTCGCTCTTCATAAACGGCAAGTTTTCTTCATTTGAATTTTCGTAACCGCTGGTTTTTGCTATTGTTCTCAAATTTAGCTGAATTAAGTCGATGGCTAAGCTCCTTTACTTCAAACAAGATAGCAGAACGCAAGATAAGTCCTAAAAAATATGCATAACGAAGAACAGGAACAGTGCGTCAAAACAGGAGGTAGAAAGAGAAAATGGTGATATATCCAATTTAGGTTTACGTCAGGTTTGGATACATATGCATATTGCAAAATTAACATACTGAAATCAGACAGGATTATACTAATAGTGGGATCAGTGGGACGACATCAAAACGGGTCACATCAAGAGCACACCAAAAAATTAACATAAAAATGGACGCTCAATTTGTCCTCTAATTGATTAAATTGTGTTTATTCTTAACTGGCGCTTTTTTCCACTCAGCATTTTGTACAGTAGGAGTTTTCTAAAAATGATTCGACTCTCATTAGAATGAGAGAGACTAGAAGAAAAGTACTGTATTTGCTTCATTGGTGTAACAATTCTTTCATACTTTATTTATATGTGCATGCTAGCAATATCCTCTGTTTATATTGCATTTAGTGCAATTAAACAAAAGTTTGTATCTAAGATACTATTTGGACGCAGGTAAATATCATTAAAAGTAACATTTACTGAAAAGAGGAGAGATTTCTGCATATCTGCAGTTGTAGTTAGAGTCTCTAGGTCTTTTGAAATTTTATTCGTTGAAATTTCGAGAGCGTTCTGTTGAAGCTTAGTTTTCAGGGTAAGTTGCTGAAATGAACATGTTGAACGACCTCTTTGCATTTCATTTATCTTCAAGAGCATGGCTGTGACGAGTCCTTTTGCCCTGTTTAATGAAACCACTGTGATCTGAAGGTCGGTATAGGTTTGATCGATCGAGTCCTTGAGTAATAGTTTTGAACTCTTTAAAATAGTTGATTGAATGTATGTTTTCTCTCTTTTTCTTCAGAATTGGAGTACTGATTGACCTGTTCATCCACAAGTCTGTCCTGCTGCTTCAAATACCCGATTAAATTTCAATATTTGTGTGGTTGCGAAAGTTCACAACTGACCTAGCTTTCTTGTGTGTGTTCCTTCCGTTCCTTGCTCTGTTACTGCAGCAGTCTTTCCATACTAGTGCAGATTAAGGACGCACCGTTAATCTGAATGATGCGATTATGACAGGTTTTGGGAGAAGTTGGGGGCTAAAGGGCAAATTGCTTCCACACGGCATAGTCTTCCTTCCCCAATCTAGTGGATTATATATGTTTCTTCCCTACTGGACAAAAGAATTTTTGTGTGGTTTGGTCTTATTTATCTAGGTGATTCATTAGCTTGGTGATGATCGTTTTGGGGGTTGGGAGATGGGGATTACTGATTGCATAGGGGGAAAAATCATTTGAATGTTAATTTAACCTAGTCTACTTTCTGGGTGTTTCGGATATGAATAGATTCGGCTCGATTTGATTATTTTTTTAAAAGGGAAACTTCGGAATGATCTTATTTATGTCAGATATTTGAATAACCTAACTTCTCGCCTCTGTTTGACTGTTATCTGAGTTCTTTTACACACGGTTGTGTTCTGGTTATCCCAGTCTTTAAATTTACTATATCCGTTCCTTTAACGGGCTTCAGATTAAACATTTTTATGGGTTTCGGTGATATCACAATCACTGTGCAAATCTATCTTTTCGATACCCATCAGTATGAATCCTACTGGTCACTTCAATTCAGCAATGAGAAAGTTAAATAAAAACTTCTGTGTCAGGAACTCAATGTTGTTCTTCAGTTTTGAAACTCTTATTAATCGGTTTTCAGTCGTTTACCTTCACAGATTGGTGAATGATCTACTCAATTTTAAAAAAAGAACATTTTTCATCACCATTGGTACAAATATTATGTATTTTTGATCATCTTCTAGAAACTTCAGTGTTGAAATGTAAATTCTTTACTGAAATCATTTTTCCTTAAATTTTGTAGAAAAGATGGTCTTTAAATGATTCATACTAAATTCTATAGTTCATTGTAATCACTCTTTCCCCCGTTAACTTGCCAAATATTTTTTGTTGGGAGAAGCAAGTTTAGGGGTATAAAAGTGGTTGACGGGAAACCAATATCGAGTCACGTTTCTTCCTGGCTTAGCAGTTTGTACTAATTAAACTTTTAAAACGAAAAAGTATTTTTACGATTTGTTAAAGTTCGATTTGCTTGAAGCGAAAAAGAAAGTTTATTGCTTAAAATGCAGGTTTTCTGTCATTGGCAAATGAACTAACTCCTTCAAACTGTTTAAATTTAAAGTGTTCGCCAAATATGAAAACGGACAACTGCTAGAAAATTATTGAACCATTTGGCCTTCAACGAAGACAATATATGAATGAGACACTATTGAGTAGGAAAATATCGGTGTGATGTTGGCAAGTATCTCCCAATGCTTACTGCTTTTTTCTTGTAATCAGAACTTTATAGTCCACCATTAATCAGTAAGAGCAATAATTTTACCAACTGAAACAAAACATTATTAACGTCTGAGTAAAAACAGCTTAGGGAGTTGTACTAACTTATAATTATTTGCTATCTCATCTGTGTTTTGTTAAAATTAAACTGTGGAATATCATATAAGATCATTTCCTTCTCAAAGAAAAAGGAATTGGGGCGGCATGACTAATTCTTCTTGGTTAAACTATACCGTTCAATAAACATTAGACATCGTAGACAAGCATTTGCTCCAATGCAGAGGATGAATCGTGAAAATTTTTTTTCTGGGGATAATAATTACAATTTGAACTAACTGTCTTCCATTCCAATAACAACTGTAACTCTGAAACGATATCTCAGAGACTCGGTATTAATTTAATCCATGTATGGAAGCTGGCTATTGAATGAAATCATTCGGGAGAAAGCTAATATGAAAAGGAAATAAAAGGAAACCTTAAGACTCATCTCGTAGTCAGGATTTGTTCAGCCAATCGAAAAATTGTCATTACAATCATCTAGAATCATAATTATCTAGAAATGGCTAACTTATGACGGAGAAAATTAGCTATACTCTTGTTTTTCCGGCTTTACAAACTGCTCTACCAAAATGCCGGTAGGAAACATA
>CAADRB010000008.1:3585120-3609436 GCA_900708905.1 Hymenolepis diminuta
GAGTTGGGTATTTGAGAATGCAGGATGGACATTAGCCAAAAAAGTAGCACTGGTTAATAAATGGAAGTTAGTTGACGGGATGTTCGATAAACTTACTGGCCAAGGGGTGAGTCATACAGAACGAAGTAAGAGAAGCATAAAATTGGGTTAGATTGCATAAGCAAATTAAGACAAGAGTTAAGTATAGGTAGAGAATAAACTGGCAATTTCACAGTTTTTAAACATCCAGGATTGCACTGTCATTTTGTATTACTTTCCTTGATTTTGACTCATTTGTATCCTATTTCGCATTTTTATATTTTTCTCTTTTTTTAGCCACATTCTTCTCCTCTGGATCCAACTGTGATGGTTTTCACTGTTCGTCGCCACTGGCCTCCCAATTGCACAGATCGAGATGTTCTCAAGGGTATCATATATCAATTGGATGCAGCATTATTAGAGTAAGTTATTTTTTCTTTGTTTTTTTTTTGCATCTCTTTACACATTACTCGCATTTACCTTACCTATATGTCGAACTACTGAAACATATCAGTCTATTTAGGTAGTGTGTTGATAGCATGTGGTTTGCTTATTGAAGGCTAGAATTAAATCTTGTTTCTGGATTTTCCACCTCTAGTTTGTTTCATGCCACTGAAATGTAGCGGTTTTTTAAGAAGTATATTTTCATTCTTAGTCTTGATGAAAACTTGATTTTTGAAGTCTGTTTCTCATTTTTATCCAAAATAAGTTGAGGTTTTAAAGATGTCCATCAGTTAGTTTTCTGCCTGTTTTGTGATGAACCATGCGCGAAATTTCGTGACGATTTTTTTTCGAAAATATGTTTAGACTAGAAGGTTGATATTTTTTCACTTGTGCTGAATTTATTGAAATGATTATTTGTAGTGTAAGTCACAGTGGTTGTGCACTATTCGTAAATACTACTACCCATAGCGTTAAAGTCGAAGAAGCTAGAGCTCGATATTCATCGGTGCAAATACTGGCAACCGAATCACCAGCCGCTTGTTTAAATAGATTGGGAGGGGAGTAACAAAATTGGGGTTCCTCATCAGCGAGATTTCAAGATGCTACTTCTTTGCCCAAAATGGATATGACAGGACGCTTCCCCTAATTGTTTTGAGAATTGTTATTACTCACACTGAAGACTGAAAACTACCCCTTCTCATTACTAATAAATACATCTAGGATGTATAATAGTATAATTTCAACATAGAAATTGTTGACCGACCGGATATTGAGTTCGAATGATTGTCCATCCCCTTCTTTGTACATCTACCCTACCGAAGCTAGCCAAAGGTGGTCGCGCTTGATTAACCAAATATAAGTTGTTTTCCCCATAGTACTACATTTGATGGGAATTAGGAAAACTGATCCCTTTTCCGAATTATTTCATGCTGATCACCGCAAACGTTTGATCTAATCGAGTAATGAAAACGTTCCCTACATTACATGTGGTTTTTATGCTACCACAACATATAAAGAGACTTAAATGAGGTAATAACCCCGTATTTAAAAACATTTGCGGCAACCTCATTTAAGCATTTTCGGTCACTTCAATTTATCTCTCAAAGTTAACTAAAATGGCTTTTTTCTTGATGATGTGGAAAATAGGCCTAGATTCACAATTCTAAGTTAATGTGACTCTCACCACATAATAAAACAGAAAGGAGGTAAGGTTATGTCCAGCAAGATTTATTGGCAAAAAATGGACACAATGAGTGATAAGTGCTTGCATGGGTGTTAATAAGTCAGTCCAAGGGAAGGAGAAGGATGTAAAGTCGGCGAAGAGCGTATATATTGAGTACGCCTTGGTAGTATCTCAGGATGCTTCAGATTTATTCTAGTGAATTATATCTAGCAATTTAAGTTAAACTGAGCAAAATTCATCAGAGAAAATGCTTTGGCTTGAATTCTGCCATTAAATGGGATGCGTACCACCTCATAATCCTTTAAACTTGTAGTTTCCGATGAATGCTTTCTATTGACATCAAACGACTCATGCCTTCCTTTTTTTAAGTGCGTGATAAAGAAGATATTAAGGCAAACTTTCGTCAAGTGGAGTTTTTTTTAATTTACGACCATCAAAACTAAGTTGCACCCTCAATGCCCTCAAATATCTTAAGTCAAATAGGTACAAGCTATTATAACCCATTGAGAACCAGGTATGAAAGATTCAGAGAAAATGTCTTGACTAGAACACAGTATTTTGGCAATCACAACTGTTCAGATGGACAAGTCATACTCAAGTCGCCTTGCCGTAAAGGATGTTTAATACGAGTCAGGCACTGAGCATTTGGATACTAAAATTACTACTTCCAACTAATGTTATTTTGCCGACTGTTTATTTTGAAGAATGAATCACTACGCTTTTCCAAAACTTTTATCTAAGTCATTGCTAATCCCCGATGCTTAATTTATCTCTTCCCACAGTGACACTTAATTCTGCGATGACCCCAAGTTACCGTAGGAGCATCTTGTGTCCTCAAATGGTTTATTTGAATTAGCGGAAATAGCTAATTAAGTAGACCTCGAATGAGCGTTACTTAACACTACTCTGACCTCAAGTTCATCACAGAGATGTTCGAAATCATTCCCCCTGTTTTACTGTACTACCTTTTTTGAAACGATATAAAAATTCCCTTTATACGAACTCGCAAACCAACTGACCAAACGGTTACCGAATCTTACGTCTTTCTCACTCTCTCTTTTTTAATTTTCCGAATCTTCATCGGGGTTAGCTCAATGAAACTTTGGTCTACACATTTATAAATGTGTATTGCTGTTGTTAACTATCAACCACTGTGTCTAATCCTACAGTCTCATTAATCAAATTGTACCTTTGATATGAATGTTAACTAATCGTTTTCTTTTGACCAAATGGAATAAATAAACTTTCTTTTTCATAGATTTAATGATTTAAAGATGTGCATCTCTACGTCAAGTAAGATCAACCATCATGGAACTGTGGGAAGTCAAGGCACTATCCCAACCACATTTGTTACGCCTACTGCTACGCATGAATAAAGTCCTGTTTGCAAATTCAAATTGGATGAGTAACGATTTCCTGCCCTGTGAATAGAGATGCTGTTTCTCCGATTTAATGTTTTTCGGATCCTTTCTGATTTAAATTAACATTTCATTGTATTATGTCAGTGGTTAAAATGCTAGTCTATGAAGTTAGAAATCGTAGACTCAATCTCATTAGTGAGCGGAATAACCAACCACACTGATCAAATCTGACTAATGATCGCAGAATTCCATAAAATGTGTATGTTTAGTCGTGCTCGTTCCACGCTTGGTGTTTAGGAATGAAATCTTGCATGTGGTTCTTTTCTGGCTAACCAGTTGAGAATTAATAATCTCTAGACGCGAATGCACACTTGTAGTTTTTCAATAAATGAATTATAAGAGTAACTGACCTTCTTCTTATCCCTTTTACATGGAATTTGAACTTGACGCATCGATACAACACAAGTTTTTGGTTAAAACTGTCATATAATAGCTTGAAAATTTGTATGCCATTAACGTAGCGTTATTTGCCACGCCAGATAACGCTAATTTGGTGCACATAATGTGGTTGAAACAACAAACCGCATTTCTAATCCTTGTGTATGCCAACTAACCGCTTTGCACTTGAGTAGTTTGTGTAGTCGTCAACATCCAATCTTTTAAGCTTGACCAAGTTCGTGTATGAGCCTCTTTGCTATCAAATGGAATAAAACCAATTTGTGAAATGTTTCTTTATGTAAATATAAATGAACCCTACTTTCTAAAACATTTAACTTTAATGGGACTGAACATCCCTATCGCCCGAGTGCAGTAGGGCAAATCGTTACGATTCAGTTACCAAATTTAGGAGATTTCCCTCTTTCAATACTGGTACTTTCGAATTTGATCTTCCATTCTTCCCAAAAAAGTGCGATATCGAGAAACTCCTGCCTTTGTTTCGAAAATATGACTATAATTTTTAATCGAATGAATAGGTCCCTAAACGAACATAATTTATTTGAAGCTTGGACTGAGTCATAGCTGACTATCGTATTCTTTGTCAAATACTGATTTTTGTTGCTTTTGTTGTTCACCTAAAGTTTCTTCCTTGCCTTCGGCTGTTGCCTTTCCTTGCTTAAGTTACTTTTAATGTTTTATTGAGAAGACGCTATGAAAGGATAAAAAAGTCCTATTTAGTTATTGCTCTTACTTATATGATCCTCACCGTAGATACGATAAGAATCCTGTCTAGACTGGGACTTGAATGCGTCCGTGGTTTAGCTAGTAAGCTTAAAATGTATTTCGGTAGAAGAATGAATCGTAGAGGTGAGATAGAAGAAAACGTTACTGTACAAATGGAGCGATTAACAATGGGTATAGCCCAAGATACTGTACTACTGCGATTAATTTCTATTAGGTTCACTTAGCGGGATTCCTTAGCTTGACTAATCTAGTTAGTTACTAAGACGTTTGGGTCTCATCGGCTGGAAAAGTATGACTCATGTTCTGAACACTTATTAACTTACTTATGCTAGAGCTAATGCTGCTTCTTATAAGCTTTCCCGGCGTCAAAAAGGAAAAATTTCAAACGCTAAGCTGAAATTGCCTTATTTTCCTGACCAGGTGATTTTTTTACTTTATATCATGGTAAATCCCATTACTGACGCTTGTGATTAGGTTAGTGAGTTTGGCTGGTTTAATGATTTTGTTGTTATGTTAAAATTGTAAGCTGATGAAATGCATGTAGGAAAATTTTTTCTTCTCAGTCGCTCGAAGAAAAAACGAAATAAAACGGTAACATCGACTCTTCCTGATTAAATAATACCGGTTATCATCATAGATGAGCTTTCGCTGCAATCCAGGTATGAATCGTGAAATTTGAATTTTGGAATGTGAACTGCCTGTTTAGTAAATATTGCACACTCAATTCAAATTAAAATGAAGTCAGACCCGTCGATACCTTGATATTGCTCTGTGTATCTTTTTGACTCACTTCCCTCTGTCATTTGTTGGACTTACTCCTATTCGATTTCACTTGCTTCGCACAATTAAAAGGGGAGAAGTTTATTGTATTACGGTGAGTAGCAATATTTGTAAATAATAATGTTATATTTGGCAAAATTCCGAATGCTTGAATATGACTGGAGTAAATGGGAATATTCTCACGCTTATTAGAAGTTAAAAATACCTGCCGTTAATGCTCTGTTGGTTTGCTCCTTTTTGTAAGGTAACCGGAACTCCACGTACATATCTACTGACTGATCACATACACATGGAAAGTGTAATTAACTTGTGCGCATTACTGTCAAGGTTAGCTATTATTAGATCATAATAGATCCAGATATTAAATAAATCACCCTGAACTGTTTGGGTATCTTATATAGTTACCTATGTGGGTTAAAGAATTCCTTAGATTGTTCAGTTCTTAAATATATATATATATTATACGTAGTTCATTGCAGCATTACCCTATGATTCAAATTCTGACCTCTAGAATGACATACAAGGTATTCAGCGTTGATTAACCAGCGATAAAATTGACATGTTGATCTTGCTATCTCGATACAACTGCTTCTTTTGATGAAAAATGTTTTAACCGACTTCATTTGAGTTTATTTACGGTAAATTCTAAAAATAATCACTTTTTGCTCGAAGCTATCATAAATCTAGTGAACTCTTTTTACCTACTTTGGTTCTGGTTATACGAAACAAAAATGTATCTGAAGTGTCTAACCAATCGTCTAAATTAATCCACTGGTCGATAAGCTCTGGACATTGTAAATATGATTTCTCTCTGGAAATAGGAGACAAACCTGACATGTGGACGTAGAAAAATTATAACTTTCCAACAAAAACTTGTATTCTAAATCCAAGACTCTTCAGATATCCTGACCTTGTTGTCTGCTTATATTCGATCTTCCATCTTTACTCATATTAGACCACCTTCTTATTCCTTGAGTTCTGATGATTTTTTGTGATGCTAAATTGTAATATTACTTTGTAATATTGAAATTATACCTTGAATTAATAACTGAGGGTAATTTCTCTTCAGCAAGTCCAAGGCTCTATAAAAATACCACAGAAAATAGTTATCTGAACAGTTGTGTCTATGGTTTTGTAAATCCTGTCACTTAAGGATACGGACAGAATTAATTATCTGTCTTAAAAATTAAGCTGTCGACAGAATAACCAAAATTTGAGATTCTTGCCTAAATTGCTATCGATTTATGATTTGGCTTTCTGCCAATTCCCACTTTTTGTATCTTTCACTAATTGGTGTTATAACATTATTTTTGGTCTTTTTTCTCTGTCCTGATATCCTTAAATGATAACGCTTCGATATATCAACACAATGACGCTACATTCATTGTTGAAATATACTGTTCAATCATCTTTCCCTAAGAAGAATTAAATATTATTGAGTTGTATCTAGAATCTATGGGTCTGTGTCCTCATTGGTATGATTAATACAACCTAGCCTACCCATTGAGGTATTCTTCGGGTCTGCAGCCGCTCAGACTCAGAAGGTAAAGATGCATAGCTTAAACGACGCTTTCCATTCTTTAATAAATACAGTATAGCCGTGATAAATATAAGTTCGGAACAATGGATTAATTAGTTACTTGGTTGGTCAGTAATATTTTATTGAAAGAAACTTCATTCCAGACACTAACCCCTAACCCCAGTAATTGGAAAATACCGTTTCCTGGAAGAGAATTTCATTTAAAAAATTTCATTAATTTTACTCAGGCATCTCAATTCTGTCTAATATCAAATTTTCAATGTAATCATCTTTATACTCTAACTTTGGACGAACGGTTTGAAAGGTAAAATCTTGTTAAAGGTGAATTAAAATTGGTTTTCAAACTGTTTTTATCAAGAGCTACTTTCGAGGACTTTGTTAGTCGTTTTTTAAAGTTCAAAGTCGCCGAAACTGTTGAAAAATGTAAACTTATATTCTCTGATCGTTGGTTATGTTTTGTTCCCTTAACAATTTTTGTCTCGAAGTAATAATTGAAGCTGTCCGTTAATTTCTAGCCATAGTATCCTATATCTGGAAGAAAGGGAAATAAGACTTGGTCTCAAATCAGTTTACCCTTAAATTATGTTCATTATTAATTTCTATTTGTGAAATATATGGCACTGTTTTTATATCGTTTAGACGATACTTGTTCATTTTGTACTTCAGAAATAACTGATTATGCTCCTTTCCTCTAATCCTCTTGAAATATTTATTCGAAACATGTTAAGTTTCACTGCTATTATTACTATTGCCCATGACACTACAGAAAACTTTTCCATGTTTTAATTATGAGAAAACATCTGAAAAGACGATGAGCCAGAAAGTCCAATAACGCATGAAACGTGAGAGGGCTCCATGAAGATGTAGGTAATGAAGTCTGGACATCAGTAACCTTATTTAGTTTGAATTCTAGAAGTTTTGAACTTCCCATTTTCCCATTAAGAATACAACACACTGTATAACGTCTGGATTTTCACATTTAATTATTTGACTCCGAAATTCATGAGTTCAATTATGCCCGCAATATTCAGAGTTTATTGGCTAGGTTACTTAATTTCTTGATTTTTCATGCCACCTCGATTCATTTGTATCTTCCAACTCCCAAAAACAGGTAGATGAGTTTAGCAACAATTTTAACATAGTGGAGCTTACTAGAGTTCAGTCAAGGTGTAATATAATTTCACTCTAACATAAAGCTATATCATTATTGTTTTGTGGTAAGTGGCTTTGGTACAATCTAGACTGCATTTGGGGTACTGTAACGACAACTGCTCAGACCTATAAAGCAGAAGACTGTTGATCAAATGGCGTTTTTAAAGAATCGCATTTGTGTTTATAGATTTGGGTACGCTGGTAGTAATTGGCTGCCTAGTTATCCAATCATTGCAGTAGTAGCGAGATTGCATTTTGGGCATATCCAATAACCGATGATCTAGTCCCCGATTGATGAAGCCTGTAAACTACTTTCAGACGCATCGAAAATAATCGATTCATCATCCTCCCTTTTGATTTTACCGCTATTAGTAGTCACATACCTTTATACTGAATTCTTATCATTTTTCGCAATCTGAGCTACCAATATTTCACTCTACCTTTTCCTTTCACTATAATTTACATCTCCTTTTCTTTTATCTTTGTAGAAAGTTAATAACCTGAAAGTGCGTATCTTGCTATTCTAATGCGTTTTTATTTTCTCTTCTTCCTCCAAAGCCGCACAAATATTCTGCAACCCGTGTGCTTTGAGAATGTTGCTGCTTTTAGTTAGCTTTATTTGCAACTAACGAGGATTTTGTGTGCAAATTTCCAAAAATGTGTTAAGAGCATTCTCCAAGGGAAGGCTTTACGTGCTTCGTTTGACTGGTAGTAGTGGTTCGTTTTATTACTAGTCGTTATTGTTCCGGTGTAGATATTTGCGATCAAACACCTCAGAAATCGGTAGTGAAAGACGGAAAGAATATTTTAGGAATCACTACGATTATTTACTGCGTACTTTATCTTGCTATCAGTTTATTTTTCATTTCTTATTCAGGCAACTGATTTTTTCGAATAAGGTAATATTCTCATGTTCAGGCAAAATGCATTTTTATCATGAGAAAGGAGTAAGAACGGGATAGAATAAGCGAATCAAAATCAGGTAATCAAAAGAGTTTTGTTTAAACTGAACTCTTGATTTCAGTAAATTATTGAATTCATTGTTACAACCTACAAAATTCATCCTTTGGATTTTTGACTGGAGCGTTTGTGTCAAAAAGTCCGTAGATTGTTTGTGTACCCAATTTTTCAAAATAATTTGCACCTTGGCGGTATATTACTGTGAATTATGGAGCTAATTGGCTACGTATAAACGAGACTTCATTCCAGGCTAGTGCATGGAAGAACAGTAATCGAAAGTCCATTGTCTGATAAATTCTGTTCATAGAATTTTATCAATTCTACTCAAAGTATTGAAACTTTAACTCTTCTTTCCAAGGGTATCCATTGTCACTCTTATAAGTCCTCCTATTTTAAAGCGAACTCCGATAAGTTTCATCTTTGAGAATTATTTTGGGATTTTTATTGAAAGGCTTTTTCACATAAGAACCTTGGCTCATTACCTAAATAATGAACATCTCGCATATATCTTGTTCAATAACGTTTTGCGTAGAGTTTGTACTGATAAATACTCTCTACGATCAAATTAATGTATTATCACTTTAGTAGTATTTTTAGCGTTTAGTACCATGATACAACAAGCTTCAGTCATGTGAAAGCATCCGTGTCCGAATATGGGAAACAACAAAATAAGGTATAAAATGGAAGAGTCAAGTGGAATAGATTGTGAAGCCAGGGAATAAAAAGTTATACTTTATTGGAGTTCTGGATACATTATGTTGTCTGCTTTGCTGTATTGGGTATACTTCACTCCTTGTTCCTTGTTTAAATATTCAAAGCTTGTTGAGCAGTTGGTTTAATTAAATGGCTGATCAGACCTCTTTAATTTATCTGTCTATTTAATAGCCAAGAGTAGGTAGATGAGACTAGTAACCACATTTTAAAAATCGGAGAACTCACTATAGTTTACTCAAGGTGAATTATGGTATGTAAAAGTTATTACTAATTTAGTTGCCAGGGTAACTAGCAAATACCCAATTTTAAGGTTTCTTGCATCACAAGGACCTATAACCGGATGTTTCGGCTCGTATAAACAAAATTAGCGTTCACATTCACACGAATCATGTCTGAATTCCCACCCACCTACCTGCCTGTTGTCAATCATAATTCTCTCATCCTAATTAGTTCTCTTTTTTCCCATGGCTTAATCATCTTTTGTTTACTCTTTCTTTTGACAGCGAGCAAACACAAGAGCAAGGCGTCACCGTCATCTATGACATGACGGATGCCAAATACTCCAACTTCGGGGCAGATCTCTCAATGAAATTACTCAATCTCCTTATGGTGAGTTTTGTTAATGTCTTGCCATTCCCACTTCGTTTCCTATTTCCCAATGGGAGTTTTATCTGTTAGCAATTCATACATGAATGCCAGTCTTATCCATCCTTATGGAGGATGTAGTTATGGTTTATGGGTGATTCATGTGGGATATAAAACTTGTCCTTTTTAGATTCTATGAACTTCATCCCAAACTGGCTAGAAAAAATAGAAAGAAACGCGTGTTAGGGAAAAACAAAATTTGCTACGCTTAGATAAAGGAATATAGTAGAGCCGATGGCGCTGCAGCTAGCCTGTTTGTCTGCGAGACTAGAGGTTATGAGTTCAATGTCCATCGGTGTGCACACCCACTGAGCAGAATTGCCAACCCCACTGTTCAAGTTTGATCAATAAAGTGTGGCAGAAATCGCATTTTACATCAGGAAGGCTCTGTAATGCCACCCCTCTGTTCACTATGGGCGCTTTTCAAAACGGACTTGAGAGGTATAGGTAGAGTTCAGGATGTAGGAGTACGATAGTTTGGACAAATCAATTAGGAACTTTATGTGAAAGAAGGATGTGTCGGGTATAGGTAGAACAGAATGAAACGTGCTCTTTGGTAGGCAGAAAAATAGGATAAATCGGTAATCTATTTGCTGAAATAGTTAACTGTGGGTCTGCCATAATGAATTTCCTGAAAAATTGTCTGAGGGCTTTCATTGACTGATACTTTAGATAATATTTTCCGTGTTGTGGTGGTGTAATGATAATAAGCTTGTATATCACGTAAGGTGACACGGTTTCAAGACTCACCGAATCACATTCAACTGCAATTTTGGTAATACAGCCGAAAAGTTAGGTTTCTTAATGCCATTTTCCCTAGGTGATTTTCTTCTTTTCAAAATGAGTTTATAAAACATTATACTAGTTCAGTGTCTTGGTTTTAGATTTTCACTTTTTGAAGGGGATTATGGTCTATGTGGGTTGACATTTACTCTTGTTCATAACCCTATTCAAATTTCAGAATATTTGTTGACATTTCCCTATTATTTTGCACAATTTATTATATTCCTCTTTAATGTATTAGAAGATAGATGAATATAAGTCAAAATTTGTAAAAATTAGGGAAAGCTTTGATAACCACACTTGACGTATCATCGGCTCCCTTGATTGGCTTTGCATTGTCAGTTTAGAAAGATTATATGCAATTAAATGGCATTGTCAGAGATACGACAAGAGTAAGTAGTCAGTAGACAAATGACTTATAGTTTGCCAATATCAAGCTTGTTATATGAACTATACTTTTCAGATATTGTTTGAATACATCCGTTTAGTCGACCTTGATTTTGAAGTATGCTAGACATTGGTGTCTAATCTAGAGTCCTTTATATTTGGTCAACAAGGTTCATTAATAGTTTAGTTTCAAAAAGGGAAGATTAATTGCTTCCTCTCAAAGTTATGACTTTTGTATGTCTGATTGACTGATCAGACGAAATTTTGACCTATTTTTATTTCTGCATAATTACTTTCTCAATTGGGCTCTTCAGAAAAGTATCACTTTTGGTCAATCGTAAACGGGTTATTCATTGTCCGGATTCTCGCTCTCTTTTCTTAAAATCTAACTGAATTGAATTTTGTTTCTAGACGTAGTTCTGTTGCTCCTCTCTGTTGTTTTCGTTTGTATGAATTTAGTTAATATTTTTATTTTGTGCTTTGCTAAATCTAAACAGTACGACTATTAGTAAGGATTGACCTTTTTGAAGCAAAGTTCATCTTTTGCGAGTCGAAAATGAATGGGTAAATTGTTTTCACTATTTTCGTAACGTAGGGACAAAACGGCGAATTCAGCTAGTAATTTTGTGGTTCTCAGAGTTGAAAATATGAATATAACTACGTGTTTTGTTTGGAGTCTATTATTTTTTATGATTTTAACGTTATGTGTAGTTGGGATTTCAAAATATCAGCATTTTTCTTAACAGATTAACAAAAATAATGTGGGAAACGACGAAAAAGTAGTACTGTCAGTAGGGAAAAAGCAGGCCATTCAATGCTTTTTTCCACTTTCTTAAGTATTAGAAGTGGTTTTTGAAATACTCGATTCCGAAGATGCAAATGAATGTAAACTTTCGTTCTTTATAGATCTTTATTCAGTTCGGTCGAACGCTTACAATCTTCAAGACTTATCTCCAACTGAACCTGATGATCTCTTTTGAAGCTGGAGATACTGACCAATAATTAAGATTAAAATAGCTCCAATTCTCCCGTTTCACACTCTTCTCCTAGCAAATGTAATATTAAAAATATGCACTCCCCTGTCCAAATCTTGCCTTTGACTGAAAAAGTCTTGTACAGTGAGGTCAATACGGAGTAAGGGAACAGTTCACCAGATAGATTTGAGATCATTCTTTGAGCAAAATCTGTCTAGTTCGTCTGTTTAACTCGTTTTCAGCTGTTGAGAAGTACGGAATTTGCCTGCATCGGACAATTTTGGGTTGGCTATGGTTCTGTGGGAGAGATGAGCAGGCAACCTAACTAGTACGTGGATGTGTCTTTTAAATGAGCATATCATTTCAAATTTCCTTGTTTTCATTATGAATTTAATCGGTCTACTTACTGTTAGCCCAAGTTATCGTTCATTTTGTCTTATAGCCCTGATCAATAAGTCTTATCTCTGTACTCTATTTCTCTTGACTGTCTAATTCAAGTAGTTCTTGGTCATTCATTATACCTATTACTCATTATTTTCACGTGGTAATTTATGAAATTGTTCATATTATTATCTGAACTTGGGGTTAAGGGGGAAAAGAATCACCTTGAAAGTAATGATAATTTCAAACTATCAGAAAATCTTTATTAAGACTTCTAGTGTTATTAGTACCCATGGCACAGCAAAAAATATTCACATGCTTTAATCATTAGAGGGCAACCAAATAAAAACAAATAACCAAAACGTTTAATAAGATATGAAACGGGAGAGGGAGGAGAGTCAATATTAAGCGGGTAATGAAGTCAGAACAACTTGAGTCTTAATTCACTTGAGCTGTCTATAGAGGAAGAGTTTACTTTGTGATGTTATAACTCCCAAATTGCCATGTCTAAAAAATAAGACCTCGTTGACCAGTTAATTTGTTTTCGTGATTGGTCGTGTCACTCCGATATATTTTTTATTTATCTTTTTACAACTAAAAGCAAATAGATTAGATTATCATCGGCACATTTAATGCACCAAAACGTACCACAGTTCACTCAAGGCGAACTGTCAAATATAATTTCGTACTTTATATTCTACTTTCAGAATCTGCCTCATACGTCCCTGAGCTAATTTTTGTGCGTAAGGTCTTTGTTTTATTGATTAATGGAAAAATTCGGATGTCTGGCCTTGCCATTTCAATAATAACCAGAATACTTGCAGGTTGATACCGCCTAGCGCAAGTTTAACACTTTGAATTGTGATTTCTTTCCCCTCCAAAAATATCAAGGTTTTGGAGTTACTGCATTCCTCTCTTAAAGACATTTCAGTTTTGTGTGTACGGGAGAAAATATTTAACAATCTAGTGTATCGGTATCACAAAAATTATCTCGAGTTTTCACCTCAACCAAACTCCTAGTGATGATGTCCATACAATAGTATATACATAAGCAAGATACACAAATGTAATTACCGGGTTACTCGCCTTTTTTACTCCGAAGAAGGTTGAATATTATCATGTAGAGTGTCAGACTGTTTTCACTTGCATATAACCTACCAAAGTTGTTTTATTTTCTGGGTTTAAATGCACGAAACTGTTATTCTGATTTGCCTTTGTTTATCTCAACTTTATTACTAAGTGCATTAGATGGTCATCGTCTTAAGTAATCAAAGCTTATTGAGCGCTGGTAGCTTGAAATTTTCAGCTGTTCCATCTCAGCTAAGACTGAAAACTGCTAAATATCATGTAAAATCATTTAGCTTTTCCAAAACGAAAGCAAATTAAAATGGAAAGACCGATCCAGAGGACGAATCGTGAAATCTGAGTTTTGGAACGTGAACCTCCCGTTTAGTAAATATTGTACACTCGAATCAAACTGAAATGAAGTCAGACCCGTCGATACCATGATATTGCTCTGTGTATCTTTTTGATTCACTTCCCTCTGTCATTTGTTGGACTTACTCTTATTCGATTTCACTTGCTTCGCACAGTTAAAAGGGCTAAGTTTTTTATTGTGGGAACAATTAGCACTAGTAACATCTTGTATTGCAGTTAACGTTGTAATTAGATTGGTCATTTTGTTTGGTCATTATGAATGGTACTGCAGAAATATCTTGCAAATTTTAATCATGAGATAGCATTTAAACACGCGTAATAGTGGAACAGTTCAATACCAGATGAAACAGAGGATTGAATTGGAGTATTTAATGAAATAAGGATGTTAAGACTCTTACTTTATTTGAATTCTGGAAACTTACAGTTATCAACTTTCTCATAAGAGGCGTAATTCACTTTGCAATATTCTGATGTTCTAAAGGTCAGTCTTCATTATTTGACCCCTGGGATTCTGGATGAGTTCATGTTTGCGATAGTAAATAACTCATCGGCTATTTGATTTATTTGAGTGGTTGGTCATGTTACTTTTATTCGCATGTGTCTTTTTAAGGCCATAAGCAGGTAGATAAGATTGGTGAAGGTATTTTGACGCAACAGGACTCACCAGAGTTCTCTTATTCTTTTCATTTTAGAAAGGAAGATAAATTAACTTGTTTGACATTGAAAATAGAGACTTGCTTCTTAATCACCTGAATAATTTTTTATGCTATTTTGGCTAAATATTTTAACACCTTTATTGTTTGTCATCCCATGTTATTCATGGGTTTGTTATATTTTCAAGCCCTCACATGCGTACACGTGCATTGTGTTTATCAAACCAAACGAAACTGAATAACAAATACAAAAAAATGTCCTAGGATTAGTTCAGGCCTTTTGTTTGCACGCTGGTTCTCTAACGCCAAAAATAACATCCAGGACTTTGTTCAGCAATTTTGGCCTGAGAAAAGCTGATATTTCATTTCACATTTCAAAATTGGTTCTATGAAATACAACGTCTAAGAGTATTTCAAAGTTGACTTACGGATATTTTTTCCAAATTTCTCAAAGGAAAGTGTTTCCCAATGCTTTTTTTAGACCAAGGAGTGGCATCCTGGTTTCTCTTTGATTTCTGTCGTCATTCTCTTAACTACTTTCTTCTCGTACTAATTGCCATACTGTAACTTTCAGTTTGACAGGTTAACTAACGCACCTCCAAAAAATTATCAAGAATATTAAGGAAAGTACTATTAGCACCTAATTTAAGTAAAGGAGGGTATTCTGGGGCTGCTCACGACAAACTCACATTTAACCACCTCTCTTATTGACCAAAGATGTAGAATGTGTTCAATCAACCACTGCACTAGATGTGCACGATATCGTATCCCCTACCTGGGCAGATCATCGATACAGACGTCACCAAGGTTCCCTTATTTATCCATCAAATCACCAATTGAAATTTCAAATTGTTTATGTACGTCTTCCAAAGAGCTTTCATAGATTCAAATATTCTCACATTTGAAATCACTTCTGTAATTGTTTGCACACTGATTCTCTTTTGCCCAAAGATTTCAACCTGCGGAACTGTGTTTTAGCTCAACTGGAATTTGGGCTATTGTGTCTGTCTGTTTATTGTTTGGATCTTGGAAAAAAAGAAACTTGAAAAAAACACACTGGTAAAGCGTCATATCTAGTTTTTTAAAATTACTTTTTTTAACAAGTGCCTTAAAAAACGTAATAATTTATTAAATTTTTAAAGTTGGATTAAGGGTATTTAATATCCTCAGAATGACCCTTTTGATTAAGTAGAGAAGGCACCGTTTTCAATTCTTTCTATCTAATTCCTAAGCCCATTGAACGTGGGTTAATTTCCAGCACTAATTGCATTAAAATTCACACCATTCCAAGGCCTCTTCGATAAGAAATTGACATTCTGATATTATCTATATTGGCGGTTGATCATCCCTTTCACTGTGTGTGCGTTGATAAATAATGAAATTTTGGCCTCTGACTTGTATATTGACCACTATGCCACCAAAATATTCTCTTTAACCCGTCAGATCAAGAATTTAGCCAGAAGAAAGTGGCTGGCAGTGTCTATCAATATTTTAACATTCCGTATTATAAAGCTTTCAGAGATGTAAGTTTTCCCTTATTTGAAGTTATTGTTCAAATTGTTTAGATTTTATCGCTCTCAACAACAAATTAAGTGCAGTGTACGGGATCATTAAAACCTTTTCTGAATATCATACACCGTCACCCGCTGCTAAAAAGTACAATTCGAACATTAACGCCCTTTTTCAATTTTCTTTTTATTTCAGTTATCTGTTGTCCCTTTTTAAGTCTGGTGAAAAAGTTTAGGTGAGAGGGAGAAATGAGATAATTATAGCTAAATCTAACTGACCGGTCGATAAATTAATAATGAGTTGTTTAGCTGATTCTTGTCGAATTAAACACAGATAGATAAGTGTTCAAGTAGAAGGAGGTAAGTGTAGCTTAAACCTAACTGGATAAGACCAATATCTTATAAAGAGTTCGAAATTATTAGATTCTGAGTGATTTTTTGATCAACATTTCTTTTATAGCTGAGTTAAGTGCAAACCAAAACTAATCTTAGAATGCTGTTTAATTGGATTGATAAGCCAATACTGAGATGTCTTCAGTTAAGCTCTTCCTCTCCAAATAATCATCTTATAAACTGCATAGCTCTGAGCTGAACGGTTGTTTAAGGTGGTGTAGAGCGCTGGTGTCTTAAAAATCACTGGGCACGTCTAAAATTAGTTTACGTGTCACTTTGGCTATCGGCGGACCTCCTCTAAATGAAAATTAATGCCTGCGATTATTCAAAATTTTATTCCTCTTGGAGCGATTTTCGGTCGGTGTTTTTCCCACAACAGATCACAGTCAGTTGCTTCAAATAATCAACAAATCAGTGCTGCGTTGTAGTTAACCGAGTTCTTTCTGTCGAAGAAAAATATCTGATTATAAAAAGAGCGGATATATAGCAACAAGAAGTTGGGTAGTAAGTGTTTAAATCCAATTGACTTTAGCAACTTCTTTTTTAACGGATTTACAAATCACGCGACTGTCATTGAATTCTTCTTTTTTCAATGAACCTTTATGCTCTCGGCCACTAGCATTTTGCATGGTCTCTTATTTCTGCCTTGCGCCAGTTTCCAATCAATAGTTTACCTACTGCACAAAGTCCCAGCTTGCATCTTTACTAATCGCTAACTCAATAAACATTTATGCGCAAACAAGCTCCCTAACCTGTGCAAATAACAAACTTATAATGTTAATTGGATGGATCCGTGACAAATCCGTTTTCTGGTTTCCTGTTTCGTTGTAATTTTCCTCTATTTATTTTGAGATATCTAAGACTAGCTTCCTTTCTACGGAGAGTTATTTATTATAGTCTGTTTTTTTTCTAGATTGATTTTACTGGCTTGTGCCACAACTCGGAAGTGTGCTTGTACGGCCAATGAGGGTTGATGTCGGCATGTAGACTGTTTAAGGTCAAATGCCTGGTAGGGTGATTAAGCAATCCATGAGGTCAGATACAATTCAGGTCAAAAGCAAGTTGTGTTTGTTGATAGACCTGAATAATGTTTTGACTAAGGTCTACTTATGCTAAATGTAAAAATAATAGAAGTATAACTGGCCGTGGCGCATTATTCCATCGGTAATGTTTACTAAGTCAGAGGTCACAAGAATGACGCTCATCGGTGCGCACCATTGATGATGATGTGGGTGGTCAACCCCACTGGTCAATTCTGACCAACAAGAGGAGGGTCGAATGCTAATTTCTCATACGAGTGGCTCCAAGATACTTTCCCTCTACCCAAGTACAGCGTTGGTAACGCTTCTCCTAATGCGATTGCGAATTGCATCTGTCCCCTCTTATAAGTGGTTTTGTTTCCAGTCAGAGAGTTTAAACTTTTCTTGACCTTGGTCTTAACTCCTCTAACATATGAATAAGTAGCAGTAAAAAGTGATTTTCTGTGTAGCTTCATCCAATACATATTTGAACTGAAATGGCCTTTGCGTAACCTTTATCATCCAACCAATAACCGCTTTAGCCCCGTCCATGTTAGTAATTACCTGGAAAAGGACACAAAATGATGGTGGTTAATGGATGTGACTGTAAATGAACAGTTCGTCCACCTAGTCTTTAAATTGAAAAACGAGGTTGATTTATTATGGGAATGAATGTCATTTAACGGTTCAGAATAAGCAGATCAATTTCCTGCAATCCGATTGGTACACTTTGTGCTTTGCTTTACTGCCCATTGCACTCACTTCTACTCAAACAACAATTGATTTGGAGAACTGAAAATTCACAACTATTAGTTGCTGTGTTCTATCGCTTGATTTGCTATTATTACTCACGATAAAAATTTTTATAATCTTAATCGTAAGATAGCTTCAGAGCACAGGAATAGTGAAGTAGTCAAATACATGGTAAAGTGGAGGATATCAATCAGAAGTTCTGGTGAGGAGTTTTGCTTCATATGTTTTTTAAGATTGTAGGCTTTTCACTTAGTGGGTTCAATTCACTGATCATTTCCTTATGCTCGTGTGTTCAAATGTATTAGGATTGTCTCGTGAGTAAAATCACATCCCTAATGTTCAGAACTTATTGACCATTTGGCTAATTTCAATGACTGGTCATGTTTTTTTCAATGCAGTTTTCTGGTAACCAAAATTCTTGCAGCATGACAGTGGCCCTTGTATATTTTCAACGGGCCTTTTACCCAACTGCCATAAGTCATGCTTAATTATAATCGAGACATTTCTATTTTAAAAATCTTAAATTGTTTTCAGTAGAAATTTCACTTAAAAATCTTTTGGTAATGCTTATTCGCATACTTTTTTATTTATTTAAAGGAGTGTTTTGCGGTATTCTGTTTTAAAATCTTTTATTCAAGTTTGTTTTACTAATAAGTACATTTAAGAAAACTTCGTCCAATCTTCATCTAAATCGAAAACCTAGACAATTTTTTTCCCACGACACTTTTCAGCTTGTGGGGTCAGGTTCACATCGCTTTTCAACGTTTTATTTGGTTCTATGATTTAAATTTTCACCTGTGGAATACTATTTACGCAGATATTTCTCTACATAAGTGGGGAAATCGCTATTTTTTCCTATTTTGTTAGTTCTATAGATTTATCAGCAATTGGTCAGACAGAGCTCTTATGGTTTCTTTGATAAAATCTTGCAGTCATTGCGATGTTTAAGAACTCATCAATTCTTGCAGACTGATGTGTAACTCTTTGGTCACCGTTTACTTGCATCTACTTTCTGTTTCTTCTTTTAGGGAAGCTACCCAGCTCGTGTACGAAATATCCTCATCATTGCAGCACCCTTCTGGTTTCGGCCACCCTACCATCTCTCCAGACTTTTTGTCAAGGACAAAATTCGTGAACGCGTAAGTTTATTATCGTGAAGGTTATTAATTTCTTCTTAAAATAGCTGCTTACTTTTCATCCAATGCTGAAATGTGTTAGAGAAACCAGATGTATCAGCAGTAATGAAGTGCCTGGGAAGCTACCCTAATTTTTTTATCGAAAAGATTATGGATTTTATGCCTGTAAATCCCCTTGAAGCGCGTATCCATGCTTAATAGATGATTTATCAGCTTGAAAATTAACTGCCGAAGGATGATAGTTGCTGGGACTGGACAGTTTCTTAATACTCTGTCTTGACGACTGTTGATAAACCTCTTTAAGTTTAATAATATAACTGTATTCTATAAAGCAACAGGAGACAGGAGATTTGAAGTTCCAAAGTTTGAATTTCAGTCTGTTTATTCTGCAAAAATTTTGAAGAATCTTTTTTATTATTTACTTAATTGTAAATATCCCTATTATTCAAGGCTTATCGACTATTAACGATTCACACATCTTTTCCGATAACTAAAAGCATATAACCGTCACAACTTACATTTCCTCATTTCACTTCCCTTTTTACTGCTTTCTTATATATAAATATGGCATTCTATCAATGTGCATCAATGGAATCGAACCCCTGACCTCTGATCTCGCATACCATGCGTATTAACCGATGCTTGTGTTTAACATCTGGGACTATTTCTTCCAGGCATTTGAAGAAATTCTCCTGCTCTTTTTCGTAGTCTGTAGCTGTCGCTGTTCACAGCAAGTTTTGTGTCTTGCATGACTTGTCATTTGTCGTTGTTTTTTTCTGGTTTTTCATCCTGGTGGTCTAAAATTTAATTGCCACTTTTCTGTTTCTTTTCGTAATATTTGTATTGCCGGGGTGAAATGTCTTAGCTGAGACTTCTATCTATTTTGGGGATTTCATGGATTAGTCTATACCAGTTGGTCTCAAAATTGATCTGTAGATCGAGAAAGATGATCACTGTTTCATTTAAGAATCTGATATCTTGAAGTCTAAACAGTTGAGTCTGGTTGAGCTATCAACTATCTAGTCCTTTAAAATCCCAAGTATTTAAGAAGACGTTGTTATGGCAACAAGAATTTATTGAGTAAATAAGGGCCGATTTGACGGAAAATTTTTTTTTAAGTGGGTTATATAACTTTTTAAATTGGGGTCTCAGAAGTTGGTACGGCTCTACAAATAGTAATAGACAACTTTGGGATGCAGAATCCTGTACTTTACTTAAACAGAGGTCACTAAATGCTTCTTAAACCATATAAGGTGCTGAAGTCATCTGTGTTGCAAGAGCATACTTGTTTGTGTGTATTGGGTGATTGAGAAATTACCACTTCAAAAGTTAAATTATTTAATTATTTATAAATTCATTCATTAAAG
The DNA here is from genome assembly GCA_900708905.1 of Hymenolepis diminuta. Lineage (NCBI taxonomy): Eukaryota > Metazoa > Platyhelminthes > Cestoda > Cyclophyllidea > Hymenolepididae > Hymenolepis > Hymenolepis diminuta. The sequence continues at coordinate 3,605,891 of CAADRB010000008.1, forward strand.
AATCATAATATGAATACATGAAACATGGAATTGTATTTGAAAATCAAATTGCACTTGAGCATTGAATTTGTCTACGCTTTCTTAAATTGCTTCAGTCTCCATAATGAAACCCGTATGTTTCAACATTGCTTGACGATCATTGCATAAATCTGAGTATATATTTTTATACTGATCAATGACTATTTGCATCAGAATAATTCATTTCCAAACTTCATAGTTTATCGATTAAATGTTACCTTTAAACGTCCGGAGGTTCATATGGGGACTTACTTGAAAACCAGTCTGTCTAATTGCTCATTTACGTAATGTTACATCCAAACGTCATTGTTATTTCATATAAAAAACAATTATAGTAACATGTAAATATTTTTTTTTCGTCAACATACTTTATTTTTCTCTTTTTATTACTATTTCTTATCTAAAACTTGATTAATTTTCCGTTATTTTTCCTCTTTTCCCCTTTATTGTTTTCCCAAAACCCAGGACATTTTTACTGAATTTCTTTCTTTCGTTAGCTTTCCCCGGAAACTGATTTGACTTCCGAAATATTTTTCTGTTTCACTTAATTTTTCAACAATTACATTTTAAAGTTTTACATTTTTAGGCACTAATGATTCCTCTCTGTCGGCCTATGTAACTATTAAGCTCGGTTCTCTTTTGAATTACCTAATTATTAACCTTTAATCTCCCTTCTCGCCTCATTATTCAGATTCCTTTTCTGCCCCCTCAATACAAAATATCTCTTTTGACATTTTGTTAAATACTCAGTATCCCATGGAGGAGGTGATTGGTATTTGTCTGGACATCTGCAGAAAAAAAGTAAGATGATCGGAAAATTGCTTCATCTAAATATTCGGTCAAAATTCATCATAGATGAAATGGAATTTTATGATAGATGTCGACTTATGCTCCCAAAACTTCTAAGTAAGGTGAAAGAGTGTTTTCTGGAGCCGCCTATTGCCCCACTTGCTGATCAGAATTGGCTAGTGCAGCTCACTATTTATATCATTGGTTAGGAATCGGTAAGCATTGATCTCGAGATCTCTTACTAGACAGAAGGGCATGTTGACGACTGTGCTACTATTGCAAACGACCCTTATGGTAATTTCTTAGCCTATTGAAGCAACGTATTTTAAGTGATTACTGTGAGTTCAAGGAAGACATCTCGAAATTCTTTGATTATTTGGCGGGTGGAAAATTGCAGATTTTTGGATCCTAGGATCATTTCCTCACATTCTATTGATGAGACGTAAGTAACTACTTGATCGGTTCTCTAGACTACTGTTCTTCGTGGTTGAATTAGTTTGAATGGTTAAGTCCTACATTATCCCATTAATTTTCAAATCCATTGGTGAATAGTACCTCATTCAGTACTCATGAAAAGGTTAGAAAAGGTATGCTGAAACCTCTCTGATGTGAAAACATCGCTTGCTGTTACCTCTTCTTTGACTTACGATGTCTACCATTCTGAGCACTGAATGTGTACTAATGGATATTAACTAGTGTACGTTTCCTTATGCAAAACACTATAAGAGATTTCTGCTCTTCCTAATCGATGAGAACATTTTACCTCGAAGTGGTTTGGCATATCTTAAAGTTTACCTTCACGATTAGGACTTATCCCTCTACCTGCATATATAGGGAAAAGCGTTTCCCCTATCTTAATAGAATTATTTATTGTTACAATCTCTGTCTTCTTCCTATCTTATTTGTGGCGATGTTTTCTTATCTTTAGAGGAGTGATGATTTAATAGTTTTCTCATTCCTTCTTTCTCTGATTTATTTTAAGTACTTAATTTTATCTATATCTTTTAATGGAATGCAAATCTTGAAGGAGATGAACTCTTTAAAATCCCTGACTTTAATATCTTTCCATTGTTCGAGTTCATAATTATCCTAAATTCATCTGATGCATTCCTGAATATTCATTACAATTTTAATTTTGACTTTTTAAAGCAACTAAATTAAATCATCTGATGGTCTCGTCAGTTTTAATCCACGCTTATTGTTTGATGCTTTACCACATTCTGATTAAACTTTTTTCTCAAATTCCTAGTGGGGAGGATTTTGCTATTAATTCCTGCAAGCCAATTGTCCTAAAGGCTGCATAAAGTGGATGCATGCTCAAAATGGCAGTCCTAAAGGTGGTAATGAAGGTTATTATATGATTTGTCGGTATATGTGTTTATGTGCACATGTTCAATACAAGAGGAAAGAGGGGAAATTTGCTTCGGTAACACCATTGCTTTTCCAGAAGTTTCTGTTTCATGACAAATCGACATTTTGTTACTTCCAATTTTTTACTGATTTGAGAAAATTATAACAATTAAAGTTTGTGTGCAAACTTCATTTCCCTTACTTTATGGTCTAATTGCAAATATGTGTTAAGTACCTTTCAGCAATGAAGACAGAATAGACACAACCTATTACGTATGGAAATTACCCAGTAGGATTCCTTGGTAGTATGTCCACCTATATTACGGCAATTACAATTGTTTGGGTAGACAAACGGGGTATGCTTGACGAAAGTGGAAGTAAATCACATTCTGGTATCAGGGAGATTTTACCATGTGGCCAAACTCTGGGGTCTTGGATATATGCTTTCTCCAGATTTCAAAGTAATTAATACTGATTTATGAAATGCGTAATATCTGGGAACGAAATGCTGAGCATCATTAATAACAACTGACATTTAATGCATTTTTTCGTGTGACAACCTAATTATTACATCTGGATAAACACCCTAATGATTTGTTGCCCGGAGCCATCGATCACAACATAAACTCTGAAGCAATCTTCAAATTTCATTCTTCTCTTCACTGAGTGAAAATGAATTGTGTACACTTAGTAGTCATAGACTTGATATATGACAGCCTCAGAAACCTCTTAAACAGCGATTATTGTGCAGCATTTAGGCAAAGTAATAGATTTTGTACTCGCTTTGGGTGGCAAATAAAGGGTTTTTTGACATTTCCTTGTCGAAAATGTATCATATATTATCATTCGATGTTGTGCCACTTCTTTTTTACATATGCAATCATTTTTCCCTCCTTTTTAGGATATGCATGGAATAAGGGTTTATTGTCTTAAAGTAATATTTTATTTCATTCCCAAACTTTTATCCAGTTCATTTTTCCTGAAATAGAGTGGAAAGATAGTTTGGAGAGTATAAGATTTCAAAAATCATCGGATCTTATCCTTCTCAACACTTGCTCCTGAATTTATCCGGTTAGTGTACCTGTACATTGGTCCTAAGTGATGGGTTATGTGATTTGGACTTGTGCTTAGCTTATAAAAACTAACCCTTTTTGCTTTTAAAAGGGTAGATTCTGACGTCAATATTAAATATTTTAGACTTATGCGGTTCAAGACACTTGTCTTATTTAATTATATTATTAGTGAAACGAACGAATGGAAAAAATGATTATACGATTAGGCTTTCATCCAGTAGCACCCAAAACTAATCTGTCTTATAAAGCTCTCATATTTCGATCCATGAAAGGTCTTATGAAAAGTGAGTATCCACTCATAACCCCTGCTCCAGGA
>CAADRB010000008.1:3609728-3649081 GCA_900708905.1 Hymenolepis diminuta
GTTAATAAATAACTAACGATATTATCAATAATGTCATAACATAAACACGCCCTCTACACAATTTCTACCCTTTAAAGGCTTAAAAATTGCAAACTATTTCGAAAATCAAAAGCAATAAGTCGTTTAAGTCTGTATTTGCTAAGTGCTACTTTATCTTTCGCTTTTTACCTTACATCTTGATTGCAACCCTTTTCGGTTTTAAACTAAAAGACCATCTAGAGTCGCTTCATTTGAACTAATTGTGATCTAAAACCTGTCCTTTTTAGCACCAAGTTTACTAAAGCTCATCTTAGGGGAAATAATTTTGGTTTAAATAAAATTGTATGCCAAGATCACTTGGAAATCTTTTAGCACCTTATAACTGTCTAGCAGATATTTACCACGCCTTTTTAGATATTTGCCATCGAACGCCGCCAATTGGTCAATTTCCTGCCAATAGGAAGCATCCCTCAAGGTCTAGGAGGCACACTCCCCCACCGACACATTGATTGGCTGCGCACCTGTTTCGATCGATTGGGCTCTTCGGTGTTGAGTAATGGCAAAGAGGAGGATTACTTCAATCCCATGAAAGTGCTACCGCCCAGTCTCATGCTCAATCGTCGAATGTCTTTCACACAACCTCAGCATCTGTCCACACTGGATCGACATAACAGTCAGAAGAGCCAGGTTCATCATTTCCCGCATCAACGAGTGCTTGTCAATGGAAGGAATGGAAATCGGACCATATCGACCATTCCAGTGAGAAGAGGTATAGCAGTCAATTCTGCTTCTTAGTGCAAAGTGTTCAGGGGTAAATGAAAGGTGTAATTGAAAAGTCCTTTAGCATTCAAGTATGAATAGGTATCTGAATTCTCGAAATATAAAATCGGTTAACAAAATGATCTCTTAGATTAATGCCAAACTACAGAGAACTACTCTAGTACGGGTTATATTTCGGTTATTTGCATCAGTAGGATAAGGGTCATTCTCCACGCCTTCAAAATTGATGCTCAAGGATTTATTTCTCATCAGCGAGGAGCATGAGTCAACCACGTAGGTCAACATTGCGATAATAATACGGGCTTCCAATCAGAGAAGCTATAGAGGATATTTCACCTCTCCTTAAGGTTCATTTTTATTAGAAGTCCATCCGATTATAAAATTCAGGCTCGTTAGCCGACGGATATAGAATTCATTATTTCTGGCTTGGTAGAAATGCACTAATAAACAAAAATGGTAACCACTGTTCATAAACGAATTTGCCGTCAGTTAAAATATGAATTAAACTTGATATTTTTCTCCTGTTTAGATCCGACCGCCTGGACATACAACCGTCTCCTACGACCAGACGCTCCCAAAAGCAGTTTAAGCAGTATCTCTCTTTCGGACGATGAAGGCAACGGCCATCATTCCCCCAGGCCCTCCATCACGTCCTCCATTATAGTGATCAATAAAAACTTCAACAACAACGATTACTCTAAGGATGTCGATACGGCCGCTTCTACAGCAACTTCTCTCACTTCCCCTACTCTTATTTCCGTGGGTCAGTTCCTCTCCGAATTTCCGCGTAAATTCCCCAACACATTTGAGAGGGAATTTGAGGTATCTATCAGACCTATTGGGAGTAGTTTTTCCGCTTCTACCGCCTCCTCCATTGTGAATGGGAACTCTCCCGCTGCCACCATGACGTCTACAAATCGATTCTCGGATCGGGCCAACTATGCGAAAAATCGATATGTGGATGTGCCCTGCCTGGACCACTCGGCAGTTATTCTACCTGGCGATGGATATATCCATGCTAACTATGTGGATGGATATAGGAAGAGGAAAGCATATATTCTTACTCAGGGTAAGTTGTTGAAAAACGTAGACGTTTGAGAACGGTTAAATACTAAATGCTCTCAGAGCTGAACTGTTTTGACTGTCGTATCTAACCCTTTTCCAACTTATTTTACACAGGTGTAATCATTGCTAGTCCCATCTTTAACAGGCAGACTTCACTGAATACTAGTTTTTTTTTTAATTAAAAGATAGGAGGTTGGTGTGTAGCTAGCTAATATAATCCAGGCTGCCGCTACACAGTTGCTAAATGCCCAGCTACAGTTGCTTAGACCTGTTGGAAGAAGACAGAAGAGCTGTAAATCACCGATAATTTTATTTTCCTTTATCAAGACAGCATGACTGTTTACTTGTAGCTATTGGTCATTGGATTAAATAGTTATCTGTAATATGGCCGTGAAGAGACATCATTCGTTAAGTATCACCATGGAGGTGCAATGGTCGAAATATCTAGTTCCCGAGGCACGAACTCTGTTCACAATTTTATGAAATTTGCTGGGAGCATTGAAAATGTTCGCTTTTTCTTCCCATGATAGACCGTGTTGCTAGTGTTACTGAAACGAGTTCCCTCCATTAAGAATATACAATGCCATTTGTACACCTAGTAATTTTGTTACTACTCACTTTAGTCGGCTAAAATTCCTCAAATCATAGCAACCCATGGGAATATAGCTGCATCTATAGAGTCGGTTTCGCTGAGATGGCTGGGCCCTATCAGCTAGAACGCTGTGACTCTGCATTTTATAAATTTTGATTGTCATGCTTTAGCTGTCGTTGTGATATTGATTTTAAAGATCTTACTATCAATTAATAGGCAAAATTCTAGTATGTTTGGTATGATACAATTATTTTGATAAACTGAGATTGTAACGATTAATAACTATTGAGCAAGCGGAGAATCGAATGTTCATTTAGATTCGTCTGCCTTCAGATGCATGCTTTCTACTACTGCTTATTGAATTCATAAGAGACCGTAAAATGTGATCTGTCATGAGTGAGGTAATGAGCATCCAGCACCTTCAAGGTTAAACTTGTTAGAAATTCGATCTGAAGAAAAAGTTGGTCGAGAGGGGCTCGGTGACAAATTATTCATGCTAGTTTCTGACGCAGGCTTTCATCTAATTATGCCCTCCCCCAGCAGATAGATACGCCTATTTTTCTTTAGCCACGAAGGCAAGTATTATGTTAACTTACTTTCATTTTGTTGAAGAGAAAACCCAAATAACTTCACTTCATTACCCCCTTTCCAGAACATTTAAACATTCCCTCCCCCCTCCCCTCTTCCTTAGCCTAGATTACGCCAGCCGGTCGGTAGGTCGTGACCCCAATTAGGGACATTTTGCAACCGCTAATGGGGGTGACTAATGATCGCTGATGTGGCTGCTGCTACTAGAACATTTCTCTCGACCAAAATCGCCTTTAGGGTTTTGGGAGGTTTGGACGTGCCATTTTATTTCACTTTTGCCTGCGAGTGGTGTAGAGTCTGTTTTGTACAATAGTGGGGACATGTGGCATAGTTGCACGTGATTCGAAGGGTGTATCGTTTATCTCCTAGCCGCATTTTTTCTCACTCCCTCCTTTTTACTTGTTCTCTTGCCTCTCCTGAGTTTTCTTTTTTCTCATACGGTCGCTGAAATGAAAAAGTAAATTATTGTTTCTGGGAGAGTTGAAAGAAATTTTTTTAATTTTCACTGTAATATTTAAATACTCAGTAACAGTATGAACAAGTGGTGAATTCGTATGTCCGGTTTTGCTACCTGTCTCTAAAGTCGAGTTATGAAGACTATTTGCTGAGAAAATTAGGAAAATGTCTATTCTATCAATCCTATTTATTCTGTTCCGAGCCTCTTGAGGCAAGATACTTTTTAATATACTTCTTGGATTATTTAATAGCATTCTGGTGCGAAAATCACATTCTAATGCTCATCTTTCCAACAATTTTCTCTGGTACGGCTAATCATTATGTTCATTGAATGGGTACTGATGAGTATCGTATCCGTGATCTCACGTGTGCACATTGATCGCTATGCCATTGGAATATTTGCAAATTTCATAGTTAACTTTCAGCTACCTTTTGTTTGGCACTAGAAATCTGCTTTTATGTCAACATTAAACAGATTTAGGGAAAGAAAAGTTGATATATGTGGAAATTTAGTGTTTATTAGAAGATATTTATTTAGTGTATTTATTATTAGTGTGTTCAACAAACATCTTAATCATACTATCAACATTCTGTAGTTGTTTTCTTCAAAATCTTGACTTTTGACTTTATTGACGTGCGCATTGACCGTTAAGCCACCGACATTCACAGAAGATATTCTGTATGATCAAACATCAGCCCCACATTAAAATACGTTCACTAAGGATTGTGTTTTGGGGATTTGTTATCCCCGATGAAATAAGATGGTAGTATTAAGATGTTGGAATAAACATCGTGGCTAAAATGGCTTCATTTGTCCATCATATTGTAAAATATTCAGATTGATTTACATTTGTTTGTCAAACTACTGCAAAAGTAATATGAGTAAGAATTATTATGTTGGAATGTAACTAACTACAGATGTATTTTGTAAGTTATTTCATTGAATATTAGACAACGATGCGATCCATTGTTGTTGTACACAAATGACTCCATCGTCCAGACCGGAAGTTTTGAATTCAGCCGATAAAACTCACAAAAGGAAGCATTGGCCATAATGGCAACATGTTAATGCACACTGGAGTGCTGCAAAATCTTAGATTTTAATATTATAATGGGGGACTGAAGTTCCATATCTATTGGGATGATTATGTAAAAGGCGCTGAACCCCGGTCAATGAGTAATAATCATTACCAAAGTGTCAATCATTTATTTAATGATGGGGTTTGCTTTCTCGCATATTTCAACAATCACTTGGAAACTAACTAATCACTACTTATCTTAGGAAAAAATAAAATATTTAACATGCCGAGTTTTAAAGATTTTTTTTCTGATTTGCTTAGATGGGAATTTCATAAGTAGTGCAACCAAATGTTCAATTTTAGTTTCTTTAGAAGATTTGGATGCTATTCGTTCTTGGTTTCGTTTTAAATTTACTCGTTCGTTTGGTAGAATCCATTTAAATTTATTTATCGTACTACTAATTATGATCGTACAAGTAATATCACCCACCTTCTGCACTTCTTCAAGGATAAAACTAAAAAAATCCCATATAGTTTTGGTCTTATTTGTAATTTCAGTTCCCGGACAATACTTTTTTAAATAGTGGTTAGTGTTTAAGTACGTTACTCAAACGCCATCAGTGTAACTCTCCTAACTTTATGATTTTATGAAGGTTATTTTACTGCTTCCTTATTTCTCTAATTTTACCATTTAAATGTTTTTCTTGCTTTTTGCAGGTCCTCTTTACAACACATCGGCGGACTTTTGGCAGATGGTTTGGACAACTGGTGCTTCTATCATCATTATGCTCACAAAGTAAGTTTTTAAGCTAATATGTTGCCCTGTCCGATCAAGGGGATCCTATCAAGCTTTAGAGTATCAAAGGGAGACGCATAACATCCATTTGTCGAACTGAGACGAACGTGGACTTAAAAGTAAAGATTCTCTTATGACTCAATTCACAGCTTGTGTCTACTATTACTATTATTTTCAGAGATCGTTATACTTGAGAGTACTCAATTGTGTTGGGGCTTAGCTTAAAATGTGACTGAAGAACAATTGTACTAAGTAATGGCTTTCAAGAACAAAAGTGTGTTTGGTTTGTGCTTTCATAATCACGCCTTTTGTAAAACAGTTCTAATTTGTGTTAGAGCAGAGGTTAGCGTTCACCTGCAATTGATCAAGTTTAAAAGATTGAATGGTAGTGCCATTTTCATCTCCACTCTTAATATAAGCTAAGATTTGCAGTCAAGTGGTATTTGGTCACCCACTCTTTCCCCCTCAATTTATTCTTCCACCTCATCTCCCTTGGTCTAGACATGCCTAATCAACGGCTATTTCCTGCTATTACGATGTTTATCGCGTTCAATTACGTCTGAGTTGCAGATTAGGGCTTTCGAAAATATTATATTTGCCTAGTTTCTCATCTTACTTTAAGTGTTTTTCCCTGTTTACTGTTTCTAAAAATTATCTGACTTTTAATGTAATTAGTGCCACGACGAAGCGAAAGAACTTTTGCCATTTTTAATCTCAGAAAGGCATCTAGATTTTGGGGACAGCAAAACAGGCCAATAAGAGGTTAAGAAGGAAAGAATACCGAGTAGACTAAATGAAGAGAGAAAGAAGTCTTGGATCTCTAGATATTTTATAGGCGACGTCGTATTTTTTTAGCGCTACATGGTTCAAGTTTTAGGATCTAACCGCCGGGTTCCTAAGTGAGTCTGTCTCCCCGATTTTAGGCTTGTTATGGAGAAAGTGAAATTATGTAAATTATTAACTTTATTCTCTGATGACATCAGCCTTTTCTTTTAATGTTAACTTCCCTTTTACATTGAAAATAATGTTTAATTATTAAATTGTCTATCCGAACTAAAGAATAACCTCGCACATTGAGCAATTTGTCTGAAGCAACTAGATATCGTTATATGAGGTTCTAATATCTCTAGCTTTGTCCTCTCGTAACTGCTATTTTTGTGGATATTTTGGGGGTATTTTAAGTCTGGTAGCAATAAACCAGTTGGCTAGTAATTTATGAGTTATGCCGTTACAGCACTGCTGATACTGCTCGCCTTCTTTTTATGGAAATTTCTGATTGAAATGTCCTTCCAACTCGGTTCCTAGGACACCATTGTCTAAATGGAATTTGTTATTTTTTCGCAAATATAGTATAATCATTTGGACACGGATATTAAGTTGTTGTTAGGATCTCATCCTAGGACATCAGTTCGCATGTTTTTGGATCCTTTATTTTCTTGTCATTGGCGTTTTATTAGTGGATCCATTTATCCCAGGATCCTACCCATTTGTTATCACAAAATCTAAAATCGTATTAGTATATATAACCTCAACTACGAAACTTCTGAATTATTATCAGAGGTGGCAGAAGCATTGAGATTGCATGACCGAATTCTCAGTTTGATCAGTCGTCTCTCAGCATCACGTATGAGAAATATCTTCAAGGGCCATAGATTCTGATGTATGAAATTGGGATCGTGGCTTCAAGGTGCAACGAAATGCACCTACTAAGTTAAAAGTTGTTCATCAAATCTAATCCGCGTAGTTTATTCACGACTTTTTTCCCAAAACCTTTTCTCGCCTCTTTTTCTCCGCTATTTGCTTTTTCTCGAGCGACAGCAATATTATCAAATCTTACCGTTTTTACCAACCCTGATCTTTTTTTCCAGGGTCGTAGAGAATGAGAAAGTGAAATGTGAACAATACTGGCCTCCGCTAGACACAAATCATGGCCAATCAACCCTACGATTCCCGCCATTTACAATTACCAACACCAAACAAACTCTAGAGTCAAACGGCCTTTATCAACTCTCTCGGCTTACCTTGGCTAAGACCAACGTGAGATATTATCCGTTTTATTAAATCACACTACTAAAAATAATCAAGTAACACGTAATTTTTAGTATGGGGAGTTGCGTAAAGTTGATCACTACCTCTTCCTCGGTTGGCCCGATTTCGACGTTCCTAAAGAGCCAAAGGGTTTCCTTACCTTTCTAGATGTCATTAATGAGCGTCTACGACAATCAATGTCCAATGGCCCTCTAATCATTCACTGTTCTGCTGGTATCGGTCGAACAGGTATGGCTCAGTCTAGCTACTTAAATTATTTTTAAACAAACTAACTTGTTACTGTTTTTAATTAAGGTACATTTACGGCAATAGATATCTGCTTAGCACAAGCAAAGAATGAGGGTTATGTAGATGTTCCAGGAGTGGTTACTCGGATACGTCAACAGCGGGCTTGTTCAGTCCAATTGGCGAAGCAATATGCCTTTGTCTATCAAGCTCTCTACACCCGACTAAAAGGAATATCACAATGAGCGTGCTTATGATCGTTATTTCCCTGTATATTATTATTTAATCTTTACTCTTTCTCTAAACTTCTCACTAAACGTTTATTTTCTTCTTGTTTTTTTTCTTTATTACTATTCTTTAAACAGTCATTCGCTAACCTGACGAATGTGAAATGGTAAAATGAATATCAGAGTGAATTCTATTAAGTTGCTTTTTTAAATTCTGGAACAACTTAACAAAATGCCTAAATGATGGAATTCTAAACCTACTAGTGATATATTGGGTTGAAAATGAAGGATATCGGCATGAATTTAGCAAGTTTTGAAATCACTTACTAACATTTAAGAAACTTACTAACAAGGAAGGGCTGAGAGAGGAGTATGTAGTGAGTTAAATAATATGATCACTAAGCGCAAAGGGTTTAGTTAAGATAGTACTTTAATGGGACATATCTGAGAGTAAGATCGAAAATCGCAAGAGTAGAGAATAGGGGGAACTGTAGGCATTGGGGTGAAGAGAGCTGAGTAAAGTTGTGATAGAAACGCGGAACGTAGGAATCGAACCAGGGGAGGATTACACCTGGGTCTACATATACTAGTTAAGAATCTGAATAAAGGCAATAAGAGACCATGGCGATTAAGGAATTTAAAGGAGGGAGAAGCGCAGTCTAATGTATGCGTTTCAGTAAGATCTTGCCTACTGATAGAGGTTTCTAAAAAGTACTAGAGTAATGTGGACCAGAATAAGTCTAGTCACACCAACTCAATTTATGGATAACCAAATTAGGTTTATGTTCGAACGTTTCTTCATTAGGTGTCAGTTGCATCTGGATGTCGTTGACTTCACCTGATAATTGGCATCTGATACACGCATCTGAACCGCATGTGGTGGGATGGCCTTGACGATGGCCTATCATTTCGGATCGCTCTTCGTTAATTGACATCTGCTATCTATAGCACGTTCGATCTAAAATTGCCTTCCTGAAATCTCCTCTTTAAAGTTTTATAAATAGTAGATCTACGATTATGAATACAGTATTTTGAATAATTCCGGACAAAACTTTAGTGTGCATTAGTAATATTTGAATAAAATATGCTAATAAATAATGATCTTATTGCAATTTAGTATTTATAAACAAAATAAATCGAACATGCTGTTATTGAAAATTATGAATGAAAGTCGACAAACAAAGGTCAAAGCCGCTGAGATGTTTATTTGTCTCAGAATGATCAATTCCCACAGATTATCTCTAATTTGTTCATCAACAATATGCTACCACACCTCGCTCTTGACAACTTGACAATTAATCGAGAAAAACTGTTATCACTTCATTAATATCAACATATATATTATAAGTGGCCTCCATGAGGGAGCAGAGCGGTATATCCTTATGATGTCACAAACGTTCAGACATTTGTATCCCATTACCTTTTCCCAATTAAATTCCCATTGTACTTAGGGTACATAGAACCTTGGTTGAGTTAATAATGCTTTGATATAACTGCACTTTTTTCTTATCTCTTTTTCCTGGTCTGCGTTAACTACAACCTAGTGATATCTAGAGAGGGTAATTAGATCATAGAGGCAGAAACGAAATTTCCCACTATCATAATATTACATAAAAACCCCACTTTTTAATTTATTACTTTTGTAATCACTTAGAGATACCAAATTTATTTGAAAGACTGAGACATTTTATCAGTGTATGATATTTTCTTCCACAATATAAAATAAAGCAAAGTTATATATTTCTCTATTTTTTAAATTAGAATCTGTTTCTGCAATTCCATAACACTTCACTTAAATTTTCAACTTTGATTTCATTCTCCTTCTCTTACCTATAATCTCCAGCTCTTTTTCGCCTTCTCTGTCTCCCTTTCATTCAAATTCTGACTTCATGTTAACTTCTTTTTCTTCACAAATGCTTCTTGGCTTTCCATCTTTCATTTCTGAAATGAAAAAACTTTCTTTTATCATCTCCTAATTGAAATTCAATTAGATCTCATTTCCTTCTCTGGCACCCTATCTTGCTATTCACGCTTTTTTGTAAATATAATGCTTGTATTATTAGAATTGTCATATACAGTTAAGGTAAAAGAATTTACTGAATTTCTACGTAATTATGCAAACGCTTGTTCGTAATTTCTAGAAGTTCTGTCCTTTATCCCTAATTATATACATGTTCATTAATAATACAATTAAGAAATAATCTCTTACTCAGAATAAAACTCTCCGCACATTCAGACTTCTGCATATTCTGCATCCAGAGCAAGAATGTTGTGATGGGCGAAGTGCTCATCAAAAGCCCTTGAATAATGTCCAGAATTCACGGCGGAAGATATAGCGACAGCAAGAACCCTACATATACGTAGGTCTAAGACTAACGCACCCATTGCGAAAAGTATTTAAACCGTGAGTTCGAAAATCAGACAGTTCGATCGATACGACAGCCTGGAACGCTTGAATAATTTGCAAAATCGGGAAATTCTTTAATTTCAAAGTTGCAATTTTATTTCTGAAAATTAAGACAATTTTATTTGTTTCGATTTAAAATAACATCCATTTGCATTAATAATTACCTCAGCCTGGTTGTTACTACTTCATTAACTATTATAACTAAGCATTGCGAATTTGGAAATAGAAAGTAGTGCTATTTTTGAAGATTTCCGTGAAATTTGATTAAAGAAATTGATGGTAATTATCAGTATTGCTTCCTTAGCTTCGAATCAATATAATTTGTATTTCTTTGAGCTTGGAAGTCAAACTAAAGGGTATACTTCAATGATTCAAGTTTGAAATTTACGCTTGTAATGAGCACATGCTGATTTCACGCACTAATTTTCAATTGATGATATTTATCAGTTGTTTAATAACTAACAAAGGACGCAAAAATAGAGCAACTTCTTTATCGTAACTCATCTGATCCTCTTTATTACGGCGCAGGTTCCATTTGTCCTACACTACACGCCTACATTTTTTTCTAACTCCTGATACCGCCTCCTTCTACTTTCTTGCTTCCTTTCTCATTCCACTATGTTTTAGCAGTACATATTCGTTCAACTGAACTCTTGATCTTCTCCTTTTGGAAAAGGCTATTTTTCTTTAAGTAAGTCATTTGTTTTTACAGGGGAATTTCCATGTCAAATTCTTAAGGCAACCTTACTGACATGCTTGGTCCTACTTTAGATTAGTTACTCGTACAATGCTAAAAGCAGCCATATGAGTGAATTTTCCACATTATCGAGTTTTCATTCGTTTCATCTTTTTATACATTAATAAGGAGCTTGGAACCAAACAAAATAACATGAACCAAAGTCACATACAAGCAAAAAGCTACAATCCTAATTATGACTGAGAAGGTCATTTCCATTTATTGATAAAATTTTAGCTCTATATTCAAGCGCTTCTTTATGAGATATCAGTCATGTCCAACCGTCGATGTCTCTGTATGATGGTTGGCTGTTGTGTAGACAACTACGTTCACCCACCTAGATCATCTGTGGTAGGATGCTGTTATCGATATCTTTACTTTGACTGTATGTTGGTATTCGTGAATAAGTCTAGTGATATGGTTGCATATGACGTTAAAAGTAACTTAATGAAAGTAGCCGGATTTTCCACTTCCTGCAATCCTTACTACACAATACCAGATAAAGGAAGACCAGTCCTGTGAAGAACTCATTTCACTGCATTCTTTCTAAAACATTTCAGGGAATCGCTTAAAAGTTACAGCGCTTTCAGAAAACAAATAGAAGTTAAGCAGTCACTAACTTGCATACATTTTAAGTACAGGCCCTTATTACCAGCGACTGTTTTTCTCAGTGACTTCCTTTTTTACACCAAAAGAAAACAAGAAGTATAACGGTGCATACAGAGTGCGTAAGGCATCTCAGGACACCTTACTCACTTTTAGAAAAGCAGGAAATGAAACTGTTAGTGACTGAAACTTACAATTTCTTTTAACATAACAAATAAACATAATACCTATTAGCCTAGGTTTTATCCTATACATCCTCATTTGGCCTTTATCATCCACTCACTTCGACTTCGAAAGCGACTACAAGCTTTGATTAGATCAGGTGATATTTATTGATGTCCTCCATTGCTCGGGCTATTGCTTTCATTAGAGAGGAGGGCGTGGTGTTATGAGGATGCTTATTAACTTCCTTTTCAACCACACCCCACCCTGGATTGGGGTCTGATGAGTTAGGAGGGGATCATAAGTTTTGTGTGAAATGATGATGAAAATTCTCCGCTATCCATCCAGTCCTGGGTTTTGAGAGCTTCATAGGATAGATTCAAATCTTGTCGGAAGATATGGGGTGGGAGTCTTCTATCCAAGGCGGCTTAACAGCAATGGCTTAAAGAGTCTCCACATAGACATCTGCATCTGCATTAACTCTAGAACCCTGTAGTAGAAATAGAGGAGTTTTGAAGTTCCCTTCACTGCTGATAATATCAAAACCATCACTGTTGCTTGCTGGAAACTTTGTGCAGGCAGTTGGAACTTCAGTGAGGTCCGCCCACAAACAGCTACCTATCGTTTCTTGGGTTGACCCTTTCATCCTGGTGAAGTTTTTTGGCCGGAGAAGAACCAAAAACATTCCTATTCTTCTGGGTGCCTCAATTTTTTTAAGAGTCCTTTTACACACACATTAAACGATTCTCTCGATTTGTTTGTGTCCACATAAAATGACGACCTCGCCCAATAACGTATGAATTGTATCCGAGATCTTGATGAACGGCTTGCTGTTTCTTCAGACACTTTAAGATGTTTGACAGGATGTCACACATTGACTTCCCAGGATTTTGGTTAATCATGCCATGCATTCTTCTGACAAACTGAGGTGTTCTGGGTGAGTCAGCAGAGCATTGACAATGCTCCTGTTTTCTCTTGCTTGTTGCCCCATTGTGGCGTGTGCTCCATTGTTTCCATTCAGTACCTCGTTTTTAACTTTGCAAACGAAGGATCAGCAACTTTGATAAATCTTGAAATTTCTAAATTGGTATTTCGCTTTCATAAACACTATTACAGCGTGTCTTTTCATTTCATTAGTTACGGTAGTATCTGCCATGAGATCTTTTGATATAAGAAATATGTTACTTATCATCAGATTTGTTTAAATTGCAAAAATATAAGTGACCTCAGGTACCTTGTGCACCTTGTATAGTAATGGACATTCATTTGAAACACTTAATTAAAGAATTATTTACATATTAAATTTTCGAGAGTCGTTTATAAATGACCATTTCTAAAGTATGATTTAATGTTTTTCAGACAGTTTGGTATTTTCCAAATTATTATCAGTCCAGCAGATCTTGTCGCCAAATATACATCGACCTGTCTATCAAAATTCCGACGAAGGCTCTGATGATCATCTGATAATACTTCTCTTATTTCAATTGTCAACCGGCTCTATTTATAAATATCCAGACATAATCTCCCTCGAACCGGACTCCAGGAGTTTCCTTGTTCTCTAATACATATCTACTGGTCTGACTCCTCTCCAACCTCTGCCATTCAACTCCTACGGTCAGATCCTTAAACTAGCTCCTCTCTATCTGCAGCCTCACTAACCTTCTACTGTGTACCTCCCTCTCTCTAACTAGCTCTGATAAGCCTCATTAGAGCCTTATCACTTCTAAATCCTTTATCTTTCTCCTTACTCACTGCTGCTTTATAATTTAGCTCTCTACACGAGAATACGAGTAATTCGCTCTTTTTTGCAAAGAAATAAGTTATATAGATAAGGCAGGAGTGGAATTGAACGTTAGTTAATGACTGGGAACAGAGTTAGATCACTATGGCGATATCTTCACAATTTGCCTAGTGATAATACTCTCTACTTGATCACTACCTGTGTGTGACTTGCTCTCATCAACTTCGTCCTTGAAATAAGGAGAATGGGCATACCTGCTAATTAGCTATTATATTATATTTGTATTGCATTGTTGCATTGTATTGTTGCATTCATCAAGATAGTATGCGTAGGAAATGAATTGTGGGGTTATATCAGTAATTGACATGATAGTTCGGAATAAGTTTAATATCATTACAAATGGATAATTTAATGTAATTTAAGGTACTCAAGAAGAAATAGGTAGTGCGAAATTAGATTTAACCTCACTTGGTACAATCTTGAACAAAAGTTTTCCTTCATTTTGGGAAAAGTGAATGAAGTGGGAAGTGACTAGATACTTCTTTAAGCTCTAGAGTTAAAATAAAAAATAATATGATTAAGTGTTTGGTCGTGCTCACTGAATTGTGGCATGATAGGATCAACCACCTTATTATAGCCACACATTTCCTGTTCCTCATGACGTGGACTGCCCTCGATCAGTGCTCCTCAATATATTGTATATATATTTTTAAGCAAAATTTTGAATATGTCTAATATTTCGAAAGTTTAACTTTTTCGGAGTTTCAAGAGACCAATTGTACTAGAAAGAAGAAAACTTGTTTATTATGATGCGTGTGAGATATAAATATTAAATATGGATATGAATATAAATAATATAGAAGGACCGCAAAACTAATTTACAATGAAATAGAGCAAAAATAATTTCATTTATATATGTGTTCATTACATGGCTACTGTATCTCTTCTTTATTATTAAAAAACTAGATACGCATATACTAAAAATATAAAAATTTAAAATAATAAGATCTATTTTAAGAAATGCAAGATTATGCGCCTATGAATAAATTTGTTTAAGCGCTCTAATTTTTCTATCTTGAGCAAGAAGAAATAGCGAATTATTTCAAGCAAATCCGGTTGGTGTTACGTGCACATTATGGCTTTCGTTTCGGTCTTGGCTGTATTTGGTTCAAATGGAACCGAGGATAAATCTGATAAGTTTCAAAAATTGTTTTATGATGGTAAGTTGATGAGGCTAAAGGGAATCTGCCCGTAATGTGTGATCTCATTTTCATAAGATATACATTTTTTTGATAAACTGTTTTATATTTATATTAAAAATGTGTCAAATTTTTAAAATTATTTAGGTCTCGTTACTGCGCTCGGAAGTTATGCTTCTGACGTTGATGCCATTGTGGCTACGTCTTCACCAATTACCGATTTACAAGAAACTGAAAAATGTGAGCTTAATTGTTGTTATCATTAAATACAGTTTAAAACAATTAGTATATGGAAAATGCCTTTGTTCTTTACCGGCGGATTTCCGAATCTCTACTGTGATTTAAAAATTTCAGAGAATTAACTTGTTTTGTCTATATCTTAGCAAAAATTAGTGATTCCATGAATAACATTTTATCACTGAGTTTCTAAATTCCGACAATTTTGACCACAAAAACTGCACTTTTTGAGTAGTTTCTCCTACTTTGAAATGTTTTTATCTCTGCAATCAATGTTAGTCATTCTACTTCTTTGCTTAACTTTCGTCAGACGCAGAATTTCTCTTACTGAAATCAATTTCCAGTTGATTTAATTAGTCTCAAGATTTGCAAAGTCTTTCGGAATCCAATTGATCCCACAATTACTTTCCTATTTTTGTAATTGAGTGAACTTCTGCTGCCTTGAATTCCATCCTCTCTTCTTTCTTAAGTCCTCAATTGATTTTTTTTCTTTTTTGAGGTTTAACTACGACAGATGATGTTGTTATTTACTAAATTAAAGTTTCTGATATGTGTTGTATATTCTTTGTGAACTTCTCATTTAACCGGAGATGCTATCAATCAGAAATGAATCCACGATTTGATCGAATAATTATTGAGCGTCCCTTTTCATCATGAGAATTGTTGATGGAAATTTAATTGCTTGGGGACTGAAATTAAATTTAAGCCGGTGACTAATTCAAACTCCTCTCTCGATTTTGCCAAATTATCCTGCTGAGTCGAAAAAAAATAAAGCTCGGTTACAATTCGGTTGCTTTGATGTTGAGGTTTGGAAACTTGGTAACTATCGTTTTTGTGGTTTTAAAAATATTTAATGTTACTATAGATTCTCCATTGAAGGAATAAGTTAAATAATCGGAATAAGTTAAGCGTTTTAGAGGTATACATGAAGTCATTCAAGTTTATGAACTTATATTTACATGTATGTATGTATTTAAAAATGAGAGATAATTTTGCAGTTTTCAGAAAGATTTGTTGCTAAAGCGTTCAGTATTCGTTCGAAAGATTTCTTTTTCTTGTGTAATTTCCGTGAATCGTAAGTCAGTCTCCTGTATTGAAATCTATCGATCTTCTTTTCGCTGATTCGTGGAATTTTGACCAGTTGTATCTCGAAACAATTTTTTCTCACTATCCACTCTTTCTGATCATGATTTTCTATTCTATTTACCTCTAGATGGTAGATCTTAAATCATGTATAAAATTTTCTTTTTTATTCTAAAATGCTATAATCTTGGGACAATGTGCCTTGTTTATGATGTTTACACTAATTTTCTTTATGGGAAAAATTAAATATATAAAAATATAGAGTTTTAAATGAATTTTTAGAAAATATGACGAGCTTTATACACGCTTTGTCTCCCTCTCTGAGTCTATCTGATTTGTTGGAGTGGATAATTAGTTCAACCGTTAGCTTCAGTCAAACGAATTCCCTCATCCCCCCTCCCTTTTCTTGAGTCAACAGTTAATAAGGTAAGGCGGAATAAGTTCGTAAGCTTGTTCACCGGCATCAAATCTCCCTAATCACTTTACTTCCAGTTTCGTGTTCGACCTTGAGGTTTTCTCAAATGTACAATTGGGATATTACGATTTTAATTCCTAAGGAACATATGATGACAGTTAGTCCAGTTTGTGAATGAACTCCGCTATTTCTGCAATGAGCTGTCGGCTTCTATTTGGCTTTTCTATAGCCTCTACCGATATCTTAATATTAGAAGAGGTCATCTCTTCTTTTTTAATGGTCTCTCTTCCACATGGAATGACTAAGTGCGTTTGAGAAAGAAAGTGGTGGTCTGTTTGTCATTCCAAGGCACGTAGTCACACAAAGGCTTGCAGGCTGTCAGTGAGGCATACTTCTTTCCTTCCTCTCCCCTTCTTTGTGGGCCGTGTATGACTAATTCGACATAGCAGCTCTTCTCCTTCTGCTATTGTATAAATTAATTTGCATTCAGGCGGAGAGTGGGAGGACTTGTGCACTCACCATGGAAAGCATTATGTACGCAAACAACGGCAATTTGTGTAATGTAAATGTATATTCCACTATTCGTCCCTCTTCTCCTCCTCGTCCCATTTCGCACGTTGGGGCAAGGATTCCTAGATGTATCTGACCAGTCAGCCAACTGGGGAGGATGTGTTGCGTGTAGGCGGAGGTAGGAAAGCCCAATCTGGACAACATTTTGTTTTGGCGACGCAGTATGACTCATTCACTTACTATCTTCCGGATTGCGCAGTGCGAAATCGCTTCCAATTTATATCCTGAGAGAAACCTGCGAAGGAAGGCAAGATGGGAGAGGATTAAGTGTGAATGGAAGATTTTGTGTTAGATCTCCACATCCTTAGTAAGGAAACATCTTATTTATATACGAAATTTCGGCGATACATTATGTCAATGATACGGGTTAAATAGAAATGCACTTATTATTGGAGGGATAAAAGAGAGCGAATACTGAAGATATCCATTCTGAGACGTGAAGACTTCTATTAACTTCTATTAGTAACTGATATAGTTTTGCTCTTTAAGTACGCCGATGATGAAGCATTTAATTTGCTCTGCGAAGTCAGAGGTCGAGGATTCGATACCTATCTGTGGGCACTTAGTGAGCGGAATGGTCAACCACGCTGATATAATGGGGGGGATAATGAGGGTGGTGATTGATTTGGAGTTTCTTACAAGGGAGGCCCTATAATGCTATCCCTCTTAGATGAGTGTTGAAATTAATTTCTTGAATAATTCTGGGGTTAGTTAGATCTCACATATTTTCTTAAATTGTCTCGTGAACCATTATTCAACTACCACAATTCCAGAACATTCCTAGTCTCGCAAAGCTTTAATGATGATACCTTTACAGAGGTGTGCTTTTCAGGAGGTAAAGATACCACTGAGTTCAAAATGTGAATTGAACTTTCAGCTCATGTATTATATGTAAAAGAGTAGATGTACTCTGCTTTTTGTATTTGACAGAGATTCACACAGTGATTCATCAAAACGCTCCCTCTTGTGTCTTGCCAGCACATGCTCTTACACACGTACGTAAAGGGTATTTATCATTCTCAATTCTTTCTGCCCCAGTATTATTGCAACCAATGAGATGCGGGCAGCATGACACATGCATAATGCTCTCTTTGTTGGGTAAAATTATGGCCGACCAACGCTGAGTCACCGTCGTCATTACCCTCCTTTATTTTGCCTATTGGGTATAGAGAGGAGCAAAAAACTAGGGCGTAGTTTTTAAGCTTCTTTTCTTCATAAGCTTATTGGCTAGCTGTCAAGGTCACACCGCCATTCAGCCCTCGTTTCCATTTCCAATTTTAATAAACGGAATGAGGTTGTATATCAAATAATCTATCGCATTAGAATTGGGTTTTATACTGTCCCTTTCTATTGGCGCTTTATCTACATCTCTACAACGAGCATTTCTATATTTTAAAAATGGTCTCATTTACCTGCTCTTGGTTGTAAATATGGAAACAAATTAATCAGTATGTAAACTCTGAATAATGTGGACGATGCCTCATCCACGAATCTGGGAGAAAAGTATTAAAATTTGAACAATACGACAATTAACTATATCTCACTTCTGTGGTTCAAAGACTCTTTGTGCCCTGACTTCATCACTTGCTTCTTCTTGATCCCTCTCCTCCTTTTCATGCCTTATTGAACTAATAGCTGACAGGTAAATTGACTGGCCATTCTGTTGACACTAATCTAGGATGCATAAATTGCAATTTAGCGTAGGAGATATTACTAATTGTTCCCCATGGCATAGCAAAAAAACTTTCCAGGTTTTAATCATGAGAAAGCTTCTGAGTAAAGAGCGATAAATGCCAAATCTTAAGGCAAAAAACAGGGGAGGGGGTCTAAAATATGCGGGTAATGAAGTTCGGAGGTCCCGAGTCTTACTCAATTTCAATTCGGTAACATTTGGTTTTCTTTGTTCTCACTTTTATTTTCTAGTGTTCAATCTCCATCACTTGACTCCTAGGTTCAGAGCTCGTTGATCAGTTGATTTAATTTCTTGTTTGGTCATGCCATATCGATTTATCCGCATCTTTAACACAATAGAACAAGTAAATGAGATGGCCAAAATTTTCAACTTAACAGAATTCAATAAAAAGTGTTACCCCAAGGTGAACGTGGAGGATATACCGTTTATGGTTTTTGTGATTTTGTGGAGAGATAATCATGAAATTTGATAAGATGAGGTTCATCTCAAAGATACGAGCTGGAATGGAAAATAGAGTTGTGAGTATTGAATTTATTGCAGGAGGATTATGATGAAAATTTAAAATTTCGGACCTAAGGGGTGGAGATTTATCTTGAAATTTGCTAATTATCGTGGTCTCTGCTCTTAAGATCCTGAAAGCGCTAAGCTGGGTTGGGTCCTAGATTTAAAGACTATTGAAAGGTAAATTAAGCTGAATAGCAGTTTTCTCAAAGTAATTTTTGTCTCACAGTACAGTTACGGTTTACCTAACTTTCTGCAGTTGGAGTATTCTTTCATTGGTTTACTTATAACACTTTTCAAGATTTTTTAGATGTTTATAGATTTTTCAAGAGCGATTGTTATTCTTCCGTTAAAGCCACTTCTATCCGATGCAAATCAGCTCAATTCTTGTAATTTTTCACATTGTTTATAGAGAGATAGCTATAATTCATTTCGTTACTAGGAGACGCCTTTTGGAGATCGTAAAAAGTGATCAATTATTCCGTTGCATATTAAAAAGGTCACACAATATAGCTTGATGAATAATGCATATCTGAGAGGCTGCTTTTTCACATTCCTTTTCATGAAATTATTTTTCAATCTATTTCTTCCTCGTTTTATACCCCCTCCCTGCTATTTATTATTTTCGTAAAGCTAGGACATTCCTTCTTGTTAAATGCCTGCCCTGATTCCTATCACACGGACATTCATATATGTGGGTGGATAATATTCGGTTCGTCCTCATTTATGGAATAACAGATTCTCTATGTAAATACTTCCTATTTTTACTCACGCTTCACTTTATAGAAGAGGTGCTCCAGTGAATTTCGGAAGCGAGTAGTAAATATGGCGACCAAAATTTGAACAACTTTTGGAAAAAGAAATCATTGGAGAAGCATCTAGGAAGTGGAATAGTTCAAGCATCTTGGCTTAGAGGGTCTGATTGAAATAGTAGAAAAAGCCAGGACATCACACTTCATCTGAATTCTGGGTCTATTGTCTTTTGATTTAGTAGCTACGGTTAGTTACATTATGAATTTTAATGGTACAAAGCGTAGCCTCAAAATCTGAGTAGCTAGATTGATGAGTGATGTTCAGAGCTAAGTATTCAGGAGAGTGAAATGAGATATTTTAACACTTTAGAATTCGATTTTGTGTTAAAAAATATCTTTTATGATTTTCGCCGTACCTGTATTTTCATAACTCAAGTTGAACTAGATATTCGACTCTGCTTTACTCTCTCAAATCAATCACTTCTGTTGATTGATGAACCTGTCAATTCGCCGCTTTATTTATTCATCACTCTTGACAGGGCTTGAATATTTCTACGATATTTTATCTTGGAGGCTTCTGTAGACACACACAGAAAAGAGGTATTGCTAAAATTTAAGATTAGGAGGCCTATATTTATTGATAGGGTTTGTAATGTGTCTCTACTGTATCTCCCAAATACTGTAACGTATTTGGGACCACGTACAGAGAATGAACTTGTCTTACCTAGATTACATCGTATTATATTGTACCCATTCCGGATGATTAAATAAACAAACGAGAAACATTTGACGACAGAGAAGGTCAATCACACTCACATCGCTGTCTCAGTGGGAGTATGTGCTGTGGCCAGACCCTGGGAGCCCGGATATCACACTTAAATCTCCCTTATCCTACTAATGTTAATGATCGTAGTCAAATAACCAGCAGGTAATTGTAATTGTCGGCAAAAGTTTACATTTTACTCGTCGAAAAGCTTAAGCATATCTAGAGAATTACTCTTGCGTCCATACCTTAATCATTTCATATTAAAGGACATGGGTCGAGATTTTGATCATTTTCAGGCGAATCTTGTCAGCGATGTAATATAAGGGTGCTGTGCAATCCCTCGGGCTTGGATTAAAGGAATAAATCAAGTAACTAGAGCAGCACACTAACACATTTATTATTCATAAAGCGCTTTCACTTATGCCCAATGGATAGCGTCTCCATACGAAGATTGGCTACTGAAGCGTAGCTATCAGGGCTCGGAAGTTCTTTAATACTTATGGTTGGTGGATATTGATTAACGTCTAATGATAATATTTAGATTTCAGCTTTCTTCATAATTGTTTGAATTTGATTCTCTCCGAAACCTTCTAGAGAATTTTCAACTCAACACTGCTATGAAGGAGGAGTAGGATTCGTTGACGGATCAGTAAATTCCGTTTCTGCCAGATTTTCTACCTTTACGTATCAATCTCTCATTTATTGTAAGAGGTGTAAATTAACACGGATTTAGCTTTCACTTGGCACATATCGTGTTGTCAAAAAGCAATTTGTTTTTATCATATACATCCTACGCGTTAAAAAGGTCACTTTCTATACAACCTGTCATGATTAAACTTAAAGACAGTCTTTTCCTCTCTTATTAATCGGATCAAAATTTCTCTTCATATAAACAACTGGAGTTTGATCGCAGTAGATCAATTATGGTAAACAGTTGGATTGTTATGTTGGAATCGAGTTTTTTGGCAGTTGCGAATTTTTCAAAGCTCTTAATGTGTTATTTGGCAGCTTGTTATCGCGCTTATTTTTGGCAAAAAAATGTCCTAATTAGGTAATGGGCACATAGTCTAGAGTTTTGGAGAGACAGGTGGTATTTGAGGATTTGCTTTAGCTTGTATTCGAGGAACATACATTCGTTTTTTTCACTGTTGATGCATTTCGTTTTGCACTGCTTTTAGATATTCTTAAGAAATTTCTCTTAGCTCTTTATAACTTATTTCACGATCAAGTTGATCATAGAAAGCTTTTCTGGGGATGCTTTTATTTGGAAACTTGAAAAGAGCAGAATTCCATTCAAAAACAGTTAATTCGTGGACTGTTGATGACTTGTGTGAGCTGTTGTCAGCCAAGCCAATGATTGAACAATCCTAAATTATCATGAAAAGAGTGAGAGGCAAATTATTCTAAACTAACTAGCAGATTAGAGGCGCGATAATCATTCTGCTCTAATTTAATTGGTTCGCTATTCGGTAATGATCGACACCTGCTCGCTCGAGCCAATCTGATTACAGCAATTGCGGTTACGTAGTCTACCTGGTATATCTCGTTCTACTATCTCGCTCCCTACTGACCTAATTCGATTTTCAGTGTGGAACTGAAAATTGTGAACTAGAAAGTTCGATATGTGTTCTGCCACGGCTGCTATTAAATTTGGTAATAGGCTGTTTTGCAAGGTACCTGGTTTTGTATTGGATCATACAGGATTGGTTGGTTGTGTATGCACGCTTTGCGCACATGTGTCCGAAAGGTAAGTGAAGAAAAAAAAAACCTCCCACTCGGAATAGTGGAATGTAAAAGTTTATAAAGGCAGTTGGGTGTTTTTCATTTGGAAAGTTCTAGAAAAAAAGGGAGGTATTTGAAATATAGTTTAATTGATAACTCAAGATTAAAAAATTCTGATGGGAAGGGAGGGATGGAATAAGGTAGGGGTCTATATCTTGCTTATCTATCAGTACGACTACTTCATTCTTTTTTTCGAAACTTCACATTAAAGAAATGCCTGCTTCATTTGCCATTTTTCGATCTTCCTGATTTTAAGAGCTGTAGATACTGATTATTGTTAGTGAAGTTTATTTTATCAGTAAATCTAAAGTTATTCATATTGTATTACAATTCACCAAGGTGGGGAAAAAAAGCTTACTAAACTATCTCTTATATTTCTAAACATCGATTCAAAGACACGAAGGTATAGACAGAGACTCTGCTATCAATTTATGTTTCAGAAGACGGCAAAGAAGACATTTATCTCGTAGGTATAAAATGAGTAGAACAGAAATAGGAGTTCAAAAAAATGGGTAAAAATTCAACAGGCAACCTAATGAAAGAAGGAGGAGTCATTAGAAAGACAGTGAAGTTCAATATTTGAGTGATAGAAAACTGGGTTGAATTCCTAGTCAACCTAGGAGAACAGTTAGCTTTGATAATGTTGCAAGATCACTAAAATTTATGAATCGCGATTCTGTGTCCTTACAATTACTCTAATGCCGTGTTTTCCAATGCTTATCTCTATCTAGATGGAACCGCTTTGATTCAGAAGCTATCGTCTGGAGCACCGCTTCGCGCTCTCTTCCAGCCCGAATTGCAGCAATTCCAGGCCGCGTTTGATGAGGCTGTTGCTGAAGCCGTAGAGACTGTCGGTTCAGGAATCGCCGTCGTGATTGTAGTCTATGCTGGTGAGGTCCTGCACTCCACAGGAGAATGGCTTCTAGCGGACTCTACTTTCTCTGGTGAACAACTGCAGATGTGGCTGGATTCAGAAGCTGCTTCGGTAAGATGTCAATGTCCTTTTCTACTTATCGGCTGTGTTGCAATAGAAGACTGCTTTATTTGACTACTCTCATCACCCTCCTTGTGAATATGAAAGCATGTGTGAATGGTTATTGATAGAGCATAAAGAAGTTATGAGCATCTGCCCACGAATGTGTGAGCAATAAATTAGGTTACCTTCATAGGTAATACAGAAGTCATCTCAAAAGTTTAGAAAATGTACACATTACTGGATATTACTGATATAAATTAGTATCGGGCGTTTGGAAGTGATAAGTCGTCGACAACAGAATCTTACATAGGCACTCCGGTTGTGTACATAGAAGTCCATATATCAATGATTGGATTAAGAAACGGTTGTATTTAAATTTAATATTTTACTAATAAATCAGATTGACTTTCCTGGTCACATTCAAACTTTTCTAGCGACACGGGCGGCTTGACTTATTCCCTCTGTGTGGCCCTCGTTCACGTCAAATCAGTCTTATTCTAGAGCTTCTTTACATCCAAGGTTGAATAATTTTCATTTACGTCTTTATGTCTCATTAACATAGTTGGTTGTTTGAACATGCAGTGTCATGGTACGGAGGAACTGTCTTCAGTTTTAGACAATAGGCTTTCAATTTCACATGATGAGGACAGATTATTGTTTTATCTGGGGCTTTGCAAAAGGTATGCTGGTATTCTAACAGAATAAAGCTAATGATTTTCGTGTTAATATATATTTTTAAATTATCAGTTATTATTTGCTTTGAACAATCAAATGCCAAATTCATAATAAGATTTTTTCTTTATTTGTCAATGTCTATATAATTTCTTCATATATCGGCATTGACCAGAAAGTTAAGTCATTGAATTTATACGATACGTTTAGGCGAATGATAACAACTCTTCAAACCCATCATGGAAAATCTCAAAAACACATGACTCGGATAAGGGGAAGATATCCAGGATATCCAGGAAGATATCCTCTTATGAGAAACTCACATTCTACGGCCTCTTTTGTCATCCAGAATTAACTAAGTCGGCTGACCATCCAACCACTGGGTGTGTACTGATGAACATCGATCCCCTGATCTCAGATTTAACAAATGTGTTCGTTGACCGTGACCTAGCCAGAAAATTAGAGATCTATTTTTGTTTAACGGCACGTTTCATTCTTCCTAAAATTCTCCATTTTCACTGTACATTTGTGTTCTCTTTATAAAAAATAATAAGAAAAAACAGAGGTTAAATTAGTGACTAATTCCATAGTATTTATAGAATCCATTTAATTTCTTCCTCTTGTCTAATGTCACCATGACTTCAGTCCGTGTACATTGTCTTTTCTCACAAAACAGTGTGTTTTCATATTACGGGTAAAAGTATCTCATGGATTATAATGCATTTCGTTAAGATTTATTATTTATGATAGTGCCGACAAAGCACGTATTATACGGTTTCTCTCCGGGCTTTAACTCTTTCTTTGCGCAGTGTTATTGCTGCTTGGCAAGCAAACATTAAAAATAACATTTATAAACGGTTGTTGTTTACTGTTAATATGCCTTTTATATTAAAAACTTTTCCTTCTACATTAACATATAAATAAGAATGTAAAGGGTCTTTAGCAAATATGTTTCAAAGTTCATCTTTCATATCAGCATATATACACAGTCGGCTACTTTTACATTTATTAGAAGGAGATGAAGTATCAAGATTTCTCTCGCGAAAAGTAAATATATCTCTTGGGCTCCAGCGTAAATCGTTTCCACCTTTATTAAAAATCTATTTTGAAATCCATTAGTTGGATAAGGGCACTGGAAGCCAATATCTTACAAATAAACTTTTAGTTCGTGTGGTTTCATGATCGCGGGTTTCAAAAGTCAGCCCTAATTAGAAGAAGGTAGGAATTACTTAAGAGAGTATAGGAAATTATGGAAATCATAACTATTGAACGTTTAGTTGGCATATGCAAGCATTTACATTTGCTATCAATAAACAGAACCCCAATGTTTTAATCCCAAAACCAATATGAGCTAGGAGCAAAATTTAAGCAGGTTCTTAATATGCAATAAAATCGTAACTATCGACGGACATGTCTAAAAGTCAGATGTTGAGATTTCGGACCCCCCTCAGCGTACATCCAGTGAATCGTTTTATAGAAAGTACTGATTAATATTAATAAAAGAGGATAGTATAATGTGATTTCCTCATCAGAGAGGCTTCAAGGTGTCACTCCATCACTAACAGATGTGTTAAAATTTGTCTTATTACCTTCCTAGCGGAAGAGGTTTAAATATATTTCCCAAGTAGTTTAGAATTATGATGCTCATACTTGAGTTTACACAAGTTTTATAATAGCTCCTCTTTGACGCTTGCCCACACTCAAAAGCACGAAAATTAAATAGAGTGATTGCGAGGGAGAGAGGCTGGTTTGAATGGCAGTCAAATACGCTCAAGCGTTAGAAAGTCAGAAATCAATCGGTCGGATGGATGGATGCGCGAAACGCATTCATGATTCACTACTACCGAGTTTCCAAAATGTAGGCACGAGATTGCCTATTCCTCCTCCTCTTTCACGCTTATGTTGTGTCAGTCGGTCGGTCTCTTTCACTCGGTGTATCCGGGATTTGGGTTGCTTCACCCCTATCTATCTAGTCATTTCTTTGATGTTGGCAAGGGAATGTAGAATGCTAATTGCATTTCAGATTCTGCGCACAGTTAGGAGGTTAGTGCTAATGTGCGAGGAGGGGAAAGAGGGTGGTGCGACCTTCACTTTGAGGTCACTGATTTCAAATGGACATTGACCTCAGAGAGACTCGGCCGTGGTTGACATAATTTTCCTCGTACTTAATTTGAGGTGAAGGTACTTACCTCAATATGATGCTCTGGTTGATAAAATTATCTCAAGCGAACCTGTTCAGAGTTCGGGGGCTAAACCGAAAGGGTTTCGAGACGGGAATGATCAACCTTGGGTGAAGGTGGAAGGAAATTGGCATAATTATTTACTCCTTAATGTGGTGTTGAAGTGAAAATCACTGAATTCGTTCAAATAGGAGGTTGATATACGAGAGAAGTGTGGGCTGCTGGCACAACGGTAAATCTGCTCTTCATCGACGTCCGAGTTTAATGGCGGATTCGGTGCCCATCAGTGCGCACCCGAAGAGCGTCATGGCGAACCACACTGTTTAAATTTGACGTAATTTGAGTTTCTCACCAGGTGCTCCATGGTGCTGTCCCCCTACCCAAGATGAGTTTTGAGAAACGCTTTTCTAAATGGGCTTAGGAGTTACGGGAGGAGACAATGATTTGTCAAAACAAATCCTGTTTAAATATTGCTAAAAATAACTAAAAATAATCTGATTACTAACAAAAATTCAGGTTCTAGGCACATGTTCTCTTTTGGAACATCGTATCTTTTTTTCTTCACCGATTCTTGCCGGTATAGTTCCGTTTTGGTCTCGTAAGTAGATCTGTAATGTGAGAGGCTTCCTTTTTTCGTTTGAAATGAAACATTTTCCGGATATTTGAGAAAATCTATTACTTTTTCTCTTTTTCCTCGCTAAAATGACAATTATTTGTTCCTTTTTCTATTGCCGGAGAAAGGTAATAAAATAGTTAACACTGTAAATTTGTTGTTAGTTTATATTGGTCGTGCGTCCCGTAATCCTTGGCCGAAATTTGTACCAATTTGTTCAAAAATTCGCCTCTTTTGTGTCTGGGCTTTTTTCCCCTCGACACACGTAAGTGTGCCTTTAATTTGAATGATGATCAATAAAGATATTTTGACATTTGGAGCTAAAGGGGGTAACTTAATTACCTTTTATTCATTAAGGCTGAAAGCCGATTACATTTATCTCTTATCTGTCTAGTGAAAACGAACATAGCTGATGGAATCTATAAGAAATAACAGAAATATGTACGTTGTCTGATCTTCACACAGTAAAGACTATTAATTAGTACGATTATTAATTTTTAAAAATAATAAGCATAATACTATTCGAACAATCATATGCATAAGTATAGCAGAGGGGAAATAATTTGGGGAAAGGGTAGGGAGAATTGGTTCATAGATATCGGGATTTTACTTCATATTTTAGCTCAGAAAAATTCGCTTTTTTTTCAGGAGATCTTCTGAGGGGGCTCGCATTTCTTCTAATGTCAACCCTGAGGATGACATTCTGATATGGGGCGTTTTAACAACACCTCACTTTTATAAGAATTAAAACAACTGGAAGTTGGGCACTGAAAATTCTTGTTGGTTATTTCTTCTGAGGAGCGGTGATCCTTTGCGGAGTACGAAAATATTGCTTTTTTATCACGATTATTCCCATGTATTTAGCAGCGTCACATTTCTCCGTTTTCGCTGGAATTCATTTGAGATGGCAATTTTTCTTATGCATGGCATTGTGTGGGTCTGATGATTCAAAAGAAAATTTATGGTATGGGAACTGGCATTTCTCGGAGAAATCCGCCGAGCTAGCTTTTCGAGATCGCAGTGTTAAGAAGAGGTTTAAATCCATTGTTATCGAACACCTATTGTGGAAAATCACTAATTGAGGGTTGCATCTACAAATATCCTGATAAGTTTTGCTTTTAAAATGACTGATTACTGTAGGCATACCCATGTATGGAATTTTAAAATTTATTAAATCTTTGCAGTTAGCAATGATTAAATATATTTGTTTTACCTGTTTGCGTATATTATCATGAAATTTGTTTAGGAAGTTTTCTAAATATTTCATCTTAGCAGTTCTAATAAAGACCCGTTTTCGACTAAAGTTTCGTCTAGGGAATCCTACTATTGTTAACCGTACTTTTATTTCCCTCTGCGTATGTAGGCCTGGCAACCCGAAATCCAAAAATTGACATCTGCCCCAACTGGCACGGAGCCAATTAACATTGTTGTATGCACGCCAAGTGCTGGTACCAAAACCCGTTGGCCAATGGCTGCGACGCCCAATGGAAGCACAAAACTCACCATGCTCTCAAAATCTAGACGTCTCCCTGTGCGTCTACAGACCACTGCGTCATGGCGAATTAATGGAAAACTAGCCTCTGTCGCTAATAGCAATGCTACTTGTGAGTTTCTACAGTTTTTGGGGAATTTTTAATTGTCCCTCACCTTGACATTCGATTAGTGTTAACTGGGATGTCCACAGTACTGACCAATAGCCTGGAATGGCTACCTGTACCAAAATATTTAAGTTATAAGTTAGAGAGGAAAATATCCAGGTTATACATTGGATTTTCGATTAAATAATACACGGCAGCTGAATTACTTCTCTATGTGACTAAAAAATAAACCACTTGTCTCATTTTTGTTTAATTAGCCTTTCAAATGATTTGGAGTGGTTAGACCGAATTGAGAAAAGACGGTGTCCAGAACTTATAGATTTTGGTGGTTTATCATATCATTTCAGTGGGTATATCGGTAGCGCAGCGGTCAATCATCGAGGTCAGAAGTTCATACCCAATCAGGGAAATGGCCACCCGCACTGATTAAGTTTGAATAATAATGGAAATAACAGTTTGAGTTTCTCTCCAGAGTCGTCCCACGATATCCCTCCACTTAAGATGAGCGTCACAATACGCTTTCCCAAATGGACTTTGAAGTTAAAGTTATTAGACGGTATTGGCTGGCGATATGTGTTAAGTCACTAGACGTAATCGATTCATTTACAGATTGGCTATTTGAATAAACGGCTTAAACACATAGATCAATCATTATAGTGATCTTCTTTCCATCTCATCGGTCTTTACTGGCGTATTCTAAGATATGGAGATAAGGCAGCAATATATATTCACGTTCCCTGACCTCTAATAAAAACTTTAAAGAAAATCTGTCATTCCTAGATATTGACTATTTGTATCTGTGGGTGTTTGCCATGAGGGAAATACCGTTTAGCTAAAATCATTTTGAGGCAGTGTTAACGACCCATTAGCCTTCAAACCCATCTATGTATTTGCATGTTTTATATATGCACTTTTATCTATTAGAAAGGTAAGGCATGGTATGGCTTAAGGAAAAAGACCCAAACCACTGTTATGGCAAGTGAAATTTTATTCGGCACTTGGGAAAGGGCGTTTTTGGTAATAGTTCATCTTTTTTGGACCTGGGGGTGATTAATATTTTATCTTTTAAGCGAATAGCTTGTACTTAGGTAGTTGGAAAATAATGGAATGACTTTCACTGAATGACGCAATAATGTTACTTATTAAAATAATCTCTATCCTCTTCCCACCTCCTGAGAAAATAACTTCTGTCGGGGAAAAATATTGCATTAGAATTCAATAAATTAGAAGGTTAATTAAATTTGGAATTTAAATGTTTAAAATGTAGTAATTATTTGTGTTAATGAACGTCAGAGAACTCATTTATTTCTTCATCATGCACATATATGTAATGGTGTTGGATATAAAACCCATGATAGTTAGACGTTAAAGTTAATGGAGTCGAATATTCACTAGTGTTGGTAAAATCAGTAGCCAAAGTATGAGATTTTGGTGGTTCACGATGGAAGTGGTGGGGGCAGGACGGTTACAAACTGGAAAACAGGAATGTATGGTTGGGATCAATTACCGGTTAATGCTGATGACCAATCTCGCCTTTAGCGCTATCTGTCTCTGTCATATTTTCAGTAACTTCTACGAATAAGCTTGAGATTAGGAGAACTGCGTACCGCTGGTTTCTCGCACTTATTACTGTTCATTGTCTTACTATTAGATTCCTTATTTCACTACTGGCTTTATATCTCTAATTAGGATTGACGTTTATAATTTCCTTAAATCGAAACATTTAATCAGCACGGTGATAAAAATCAGAGAACACGATAGCTTCATGGATCTTATAAGTGGCACTAATGTTATCAGATATGCACTGATGACCATATGATTTCTTCAAGGCCGTATTGGTTCACTTACAATTTATCGGAGTGTGAAAATCTTCAAGATGAATAAATTCTAACATTAGGCTAACTTCGATCGGAATATTCAGGTATTGATAAATTGCACTGCTGTCATTTCTCCGTCGGTTCCTATTCGTCTGTAGTGTTCAAATATTAGCTTAATTGATGTGTATCAATTGGCGTGTCATCTAATGATTTGGCATTAATGACATTTTAATTCGTAGTCATTCTGCAACTGTGAACATGACTGAAGTAAAAACATCCAAATGTGTAGATTTTGCAGCTCTTATGCTGTCGGTTTATAGAGTATTTGATTGCGAAAGCGAAAATTATAGAAAATCTTTTTCAGCCCTCCAGATTAAGCTCTATTAGATTTTAATGCCTTAAATATCTGCAGCCTAGGTCTCAAAGACAATAATGTAGTTAGCTACTCAAAATTAAAGGAAAATATCAATTTTTACGTTGAAAATATTAAATTCTATTGTTTTTTCTCCAATATATGTGTTATAACGCAGTATTTACATTGGTCTATGTCTTGACTTCGAGAAATCTCTTGCCTGCGTAATACTAAATTCTTCCCTTTCCCTTTTCAAGCCTATGAAGCCCTCCAAGCCTTGAGTGGCGATCTAGCACATCTTCACTGGGAACATCAATCCAAACTTCTGGCTGAAACTGAAAAGCAGGACTACTCCCTTGCTCAGCGGTCATTCAAGGAGGCGCCACCAGCTCTTTACCTCTTACCAAGTGGTCCGGGTGGTGTTCAAACTCAAGCCTGCGGTCTTTTGGTTATTCAAGGCGTTAATATTCTCCTCGGATCGGCTTTCGCCGACAATAAACCCCCGCAGTGGTGGCCTCTTGTTCGTAGTTTGGATAGGTGAGTAATTTTATATAGGAAATAATAGTCAATTTGGTAGTGTCACGGTCTGTGATTAGCACTTTTCACAGTTGACTGGGATGTCCACATTACTACGCTGATAATCATAGAGCCTGGGATGACCAAATCCCTCCCCCACAGTCTTGAGAGTAAGTGAATGTTTATTTCTGGTGGGTGCAAATGGATCTGTAGTTTTAATGGCGGTTTTTTCGCAAAATTGCAACAATTAGCTCATTAACAAAAGGGGAATGTCCAGGAAGCGCTCAGTGTCCTAAATTTAGGACAGGATACTAATACTTAGCGGTATCACTTTAGTAATTCAAAGAACTGTCTGTAAGATCATGTGCAGATCCATGATCTTATAGGAGTCACACGTATCATGTGGTTTTATCCCTTTGTTCTAAGCTAGTTGACTTAACAGTGAAGATAAATAAAGGTGGGTGTATTCGTTGTATGCAATGACTCTAGCATGTGACGAGTCCGAGCTTTGTGATGTATATTACTCAGTCCACAAAGTCTTAGTAAATTAATTAAGCTATTGTGTGAACCACCGTTGGTCATTTATTTCTGAAAATACTTATAGAAGGATAGTTTAGCAAGATTCAAATTAATTATTCAATGTTTTAAATTAATTGGTATCGTCTCAGAACATTGATTTTGTGCTAATGATGAATGGATTGGAATGCCCTTCTTAGATCTTAATCTGTATGTCTGCGTGCATATTTTTGATTGGCTTGCAATAACAAATTGATCTGTCGCGGTTCGTATCCAAGATATGAGTTAAATAGGGAGACACATGACTTCCTATATTACATATACGGGACTGAAAGACAACGAAGTTGGGAGATATCAAACCTAAAAGTAAACTAATTTTGTCTTTGAATATTCTTTGAGAAGAGGGTATGTTAAGAATGGACGTTTGATTTTATTTAAATCTTTACCATCACACATAGTATAAACCAGTCTGAATAAGTTTTATAGCAAATGAAAGTGTACATATCGAACTGCACGAGTTAATAAATTGAATGGTCGTATCCTTCCCACTCTTATAACTACGGATCGCCTTTCTACTATTTCGTTGCCGAGGTTTATCCAGCAGTACCGTCTACAAGTAAGGATAGTAAGTAGAGCTTTCTTAATCTAAGATTAATCGAAAATCGTCTTTGAAAGCAAACTGTATGAGATAATATGTGCATATGTTGGGGCTGAATCCTTACTTCTCTGAGAGATAAAGTTGTTAAGATAGTATCCAATCTGACAATTCTGTCCACCAACGTATATTTTCCTGATTTTAGTAACGTGATATAAAGGTCGTTAATGTCAAGATATGATCTTCAGCTAAAGCTTGAATAAATGGAAATTTGTTTGCCAAATGAAATAAGGGCTTGGTTTGTTTTTTGAATTGCGGTAAGAGTGATACTATGTGTGGGTTGCAGATAAATCTACCTAATGTTATAAATCAACGTACACAATCTGTGCATCATCAAAGTTCTATGGCTAAGCCTCGGAAAAACCCGTAGCTTACTTATTCTATTTCGAGATAACGCAATACGTCACTTTGAAGAATCTCAAACTTAGGTGGGTAGTAGGAGAGACTATCTATCTTTTTAATTACTCACTTAAGAAGTTACAATAACGCTGCAGCATACTCACTGTTAATTATTCTTTCAAGTGTCTCATTGATTCGTCTCAGTTATCCAACTCCCGTATATTACGCAGCCCTCTGTTTCAACATTCTTCTCACACACTTTTTTCACTACCTACTTTTAAATGCAGATATTTTCGCTATATTCGGCCTCTTTCCTATCATGTATAAGATAGAAGGGCAGTAGTGTAGAAAATTTGCTTTATTTAATAATGACAATTCCTAATGAGAAATAATAATATTTATTTAATGTTCCCACGTAAAAATAAGTGATTTGAATAGCTCTACGGTAATAAGTAAAAATGGGGATTTCCTTTAATGTTTGTAATTTAGTTCATAAACTGCTCTACTGTGGGAAATTGTTTTAGGGAAGCAAATGGATTTTTCATTGGCTGATTAATTTATTTGTAGATCTGTGTTAGTCAGTCTGAATATTTTGCTATCAGTTAAATTTAAGAAAGCTAGGTCATTCATATTTGACAGTTATTTGTTATAGAGCAGCATATCTCATGTGGAAAAGGAAAATATAGGGTCCTCAATAGAGAAAATATTATATTTTAGTACAGGCGGCCACTTCTGCTGGTGTTATAATTTACAGTAGTTGTTCCATTGGGTTCATAAGAGAAAATCCATTAAAATGAGGATATATATACTTTAATGGTCGACTGTCTCATTGCAAACTATCATAATTTTGGTAGTCAAATAAATATTACAGTTGAAGTTATTAAGATTAATCATATTTGCTTGAAATACTGGAACATTGCCAAACTCTGACTTATATTCGCTAGCAAAAGTTATCACAGAGAATGAAATGTGAACTGCTCATTCAAGTGCTGTGTTATTACTAGTCTCATCTTTACTATTTTCATCGTAACAGTGGTAATTATTTCTCTTCACTCCTGACTTTTTAAAAACTACTTAATTTCAATTCTAGTAGTATATTTGCTTTTCTTCTTCATTCTAGTCTCGACACTGTGATCCTCCCTGATTGGTCAGCAGCAAGTATTCAAAGCTATAATTTCCTCACAAAGCATCTTCTCTCAACAACATCATCCATCAATGATGCATCCTGGCTAGGTTGGCTTTTTGCTCCAACAACAATTGAACCGGGTTCTGAAAGTCCTCTTCTCCTCACTCCTCCATCCGTCAACCCCGACCCCTCGCGTATTCATGCTCTCGCCACCACATCGGATCATAAGACTCGTCTTTTCTATAAAATTGGTGTTGGCGAACTCACTCTTCACTGGCTGGGTGCCACTGTGGGAGCACTACTCATTTGGCAACCTGCTGGGAGAAATAAGAGGACTCCTGATCCCTTGACCATCTTTTTACCTGTCACTCAACCCGCTGAAGGTGGATCTGCAACTGCGAACAATTCACCAGCTGCACTGTTAGCTGGAATGGTGAGGATGTTGAGGAAAGTGCCGGAGATTTGTAAGGCGGAGGTCAATGGAGCTAAAGGGCATTCTGCTGCTACTACGGCTGCGGCGACAACTATTGCTGCCAAGAAGGTGGGAGTTACGGCTTCAGCAGCACCTACTAGCAAACCGACGCCAATGAGAAATGGAACAGTGCCTGCTTTGAAAACACAAGTCAAGTAAGTAGTGTAGTGTTTTGATTTTTTTAATATCTTAAAACTTCTCGTTGTAATGGCTGAAAGTATGTACATTTTTTAATCTAGACAGGTTTATGATTTAGAGATGAGTTGATATTTCCAGATGTGTTTCGAGCTGATGAATTACGAGTTCATTTGAAGTGTTCTTTATTTCCTCGTTATTCCAGTCAATGCTGGTTAAAATTACTTACGATCAATTAACTTCACTCGCAGCCCTTATTTGGGCTTGACAATTCTGTGAATTGTGCTTTAATAAGGTAATTCTTGAGTTACATGGGCTTTAATATTCCTTTTGCACATGCAATCGGTTATCTTTTATCGGTAAACGAAAAATGGCTTCTAAGATTGAAGATTGGTCTGTCGAACAGTATAAATCCTAGGCACAACTATTTGTGGAGAAAAACTGGGTTGTTTTATTATCAGTTTATTCAACTCCAGGTATGCTTGAAGTCAATCTTTGAAAAATGTATATCCTATTATTATCTTTCAACCCACCAGACATTGCATTCGCTTAAAAATCAAACTTTTCTTAATTTACCACTGTGGTAATTATCCTGGAGCAATTTCACGCCTGAGAAACCTTAAATTAAATTGTTTTGTAGAAATCACCGATGTGAAACACTATATTTAAACAGTGGGCGCATAGCACTATTTAAAGCTCTTAACGAGTTATAAAATACTTATAATTGGAAAGCATAATGTCCTGCTTAATATGGTAGCCAGAATCATTCTATTAAAATGTCAAATGATCACAATAGTCACCTTATTTCATTTGAGTGAGTTAATGAAATCTTCTGTTCAAAAACCCTCTTTACTATCGGCTCTGTTAGCATCAAATAGGAGAATAACGGACTAAAGTACCCTTGAACAGTAAGAAATTCCTTCCACTTTTATTCTGTTAAAGATCCTTAGTTTACACGAAGATCTCTTGAAATTAAATCTAAATGCTAAATATGAGAACCTAAGGAGAGTTTCGACTCTTCGTTCTAAATAGATTTAAACCATTTGGGATGTACAACTCAGTAAAAAAGTTAATCATAGCATTCCTAGTAGATGTACTTCTTTTTTCCCCTCGATGTTAAAATTGCTTTCCCAGAGGCAATATAAGCAAGTATGCATCATTAACGGGTAATAATATGGTAAGTGGTCTTACTAATACCCCACCGTCGCCCACACGTTACAGATAGCCAGCCAACCAGTTAGCTACCAGTTGGGTGGCTAGTCATGATAGTTGGCTGGACAGCCAACCAATTACAGTTTAAATACGTCATGCACTTAAACGGTATGACTACCTACTACCTACTTTGGCTTGAGCCAAACTCTGTATCGCTTTTGAAAATATAGCGCGTGCTTGGTACTTCGCTCACGGATGAAATATAAAAAATAACCTCCATGAATGGTTATTATTCCTTTAAAAATGTCATGTAATCTCACCCAAAACTCAGTAAATATTATTGCCGTGTTGCTTAAGAGTTGGAACATTAAAACCTTAAAAACAAGGGCAAATTCAATTGAGAACGTTGTTATCATATGTAGGAAAATTTTTTTCTATCAGTCAGTATTTTATTTCGTTTTGTAAAAAAGTCTGCAAAAGACTACTAAATGCGCCAAATATCAGAAAAGGTTTCTTGTTTGCCAGTTCTTTATTCACAGGACCAAGTACCTTTAATTTAATGAATTTATGTTACACCAGTTACGCAACTGACCTTGTTGATTAAAACTGGCCAAGAAAGAGGTGACGGATTGTGATTTTCTCACCAGAGGCTTCAATGAACTTTGATTTATTATAATTAGCTCATTATACCTGGCAAGAATAAAGTTGATTTTCATTTTGAAATGCAGGAAATCGGTTATTATAGGGATTCATTTCTACATTTGTTATTCTTCTAACCGTTCATTGCATGCCTCTTTAGTATCTGGGTGCCATTGCTTCAATAAATTTTAACTTTCCCGTTAGAACTCATAATGAGTTCAGCTAATGGCTCATTTTTTCCTGTGAAAATTTAATTGTTCTCTTCTGATGCAATTTTTCATGAAATTAAACTTTAAAAATTTACAAATAGTGATTGTGATATACGTAGTCAAGTCATAATAATAAACGAACAATGACAATGAACCAGATCCACATCGCCGGTTCATTTTAAACGGCTTTTTACTGAGTACATCCAAAAAAAATATCGAGGGTTTTCAGATCTGATCTGAGATAGAAAATGGATAAAGAGATGAATGGCTTAAAAGACTGCGCACTTTGAGAAGAATCAGAGCACTACATTTCTAAAAACTTAAAAAAAAACTTAAAAGCTAAAAACTTAAGTTCTGTAGCTTCAATCATTTGTGAGGCAGAAACTCAATGCTAATATCGCCTGAATTCAGTTCTTGTTTATAGGGTTTAATAAGGAGAATAAAGATCGTACATATTTCAAGGCCTATCAATTTGAATGTCTGACATATCTCTTAAACAATGCCAAAGTGTACAGATTTGATGAAAATTTTGGGTAATTTTGTTTGAGTATATAGCGAATAGTAATAT
Organism: Hymenolepis diminuta; assembly: GCA_900708905.1. Lineage (NCBI taxonomy): Eukaryota > Metazoa > Platyhelminthes > Cestoda > Cyclophyllidea > Hymenolepididae > Hymenolepis > Hymenolepis diminuta. Next base: position 3,646,690 of record CAADRB010000008.1, read on the forward strand.
CCTCTAACTCTCCTTTTCTCTCTTTTCCTTTTAGTGGAACTGCTAAACACACGGCACCAGCTACTACTAAACCAGCCCATCCACCCTCCCATACTGCAGCCAAACCGTTGGCTACTAAGCCTGCAGCTCCTTCACGACCTACTACTGCAACAAGAACCACGACGGTACCTCTTTCTCGTCCAGCGACCGGAACTACTAAGCCTTCAACCACTTCCGCTGCTGCTTCAAAACTTTCCACGACTACATCAAGAACTGCGCCTCCTAAACTTACCACCGTAGCAGCACATAAGACTACAACGACACGTTCAACACCTAGAGCTCAAACTAGACCAATGACAGCTGCTACTTCAACAGCAACTACAAAGACACCTTCAGCTAAAACAACGTCCACCAAGAAACCCGCCATTTCTAAAACTGAGGCGAAGTTGACTGAACATGCCGCAAAAGTTTCAGCCAAGGCCGCAAGTGCTACTACAGTAGGAGCAGTAGCTGCTGCTGCTGTTGTTGCTTCAAAGCCTGGACATGAAATCAAATATGCTCCTGCAGGACGGCCTTCTAATCTTCCTCCAAGACGAAAAGTGGGTGAAAAAACAGTCATGGAGGAGTTGAATGAATTACCCGAAGAGATGGTTAAGAGTCCATCCATTGTTGATAGTCTAGCTGCAGAACCAACGAAGGAAGAAACATTAGAACATCATGAAGAACCAGAGGGCCAGACCTCTTATCCAGACAGTTTAAGGGCGGAGGAAGAAGGACATGAGGCTGCTGCGAAGTCCCCAGAAAGAGAAATACCGTTTAATGCTGTGGAACAACAGGAAGAAGTGGAACATGACCACGCACAAGATCCTCTCAAAGTACCCACTGATCTTCCAGAAGGCTTTGGAATGACTAAGTCACCTGAAATGGAGTTTTGTCGAGAGGAAACAGAACATGCCAAATCACCAGAAGAGGAGCTATTGAAATCGCCTGCTGCGGCGCATTTCCCAATGTCAGAACTTAAACATCGTGAAGATTTGAAGAATTTGTCCATTCCTTCTGAGGAAACATTGTCGAAGTCACCTACTGGAATTGATTTCAATTTGCCGCCTTCTGGTCACGAGGAGGAAGAGAGCATTTCAAAATCTCCTCTTGAAACTCACCAGCAAGGGTTGATCTCTAAAGTTCCTGCTGAAGTGAGTTTTGCTATGCCTTCTGTCCATCATACCGAAACCGAAATATCACACCAGCAAGACGAAGCATCACTTGGAATGGACTTTGGATTATCGAAGTCTCCAGAAAACACCCACGAAGAAGTAACAGCAAGATTTGCTGCTGAAATGCAATTCGCCGTTCCACCAGGACATCCTGATGATTTTACTCAGTCGAAATCTTCAGAAGTCGAAATCTCTCATCAACAGCAACATTCAGAAGGTCTTATTTCACCAAAGGCTCCACAACACGAAGAAGAAATTGCCAAATCTCCTGTTAAAATGGCTTTCTCTTCGCCACCTGGTCACCCCGAAGAATTCGAACTTTCGAATTCACCAGCTGAGGTAGCATATCATGAAGAATTGTCGAAAACTCCAACGGGAAATGAGTTCTCTATTCCACCTGGAGGTCCTGGCCATCATGAAGATTTTGAAATGTCGAAATCGCCAGCGGGAGAGTTTCATGAAGAACTTTCTGAATTACCCGTTGGTATGAACTTTTCTCAGCCTCAGGCACACGTTGATGATTCCCCTATGTCCAAGTCACCAATTGAACATCACGAAGTAGCTTCCGTGGAACAGACTTCTGAACCTCAATTCCATGAAGAATTATCTAAATTGCCTGCCGATACGGACTTTTTACCTCAAGAAAATCAAGACGAATTCCACTTTTCGAAATCACTAGCTAAACATCATGAGCAACAAACTCCTGAATCACAATTTTCTGAAGAACTTTCCAAAACTCTCGCTGGTATGGACTTCGCTATGCCCCCGGAAAATCTAGATGATCTCCATATGTTGGAGTCATCAGTTGAGCATCAAGAAGCTCCACACACCGAACAGACACCTGAACAAAAATTCGATGAAGAATTGTCGAAATCACCCGCTATTATGGACTCCACTATGCCCCCGGAAAATCTAGATGATCTCCATATGTCGGAGTCACCAGTTGAGCATCAAGAAGCTCCTCACACCGAACAGACACCTGAACAAAAATTCGATGAAGAATTGTCGAAATCACCCGCTNTTATGGACTCCACTATGCCCCCGGAAAATCTAGATGATCTCCATATGTCGGAGTCACCAGTTGAGCATCAAGAAGCTCCACACACCGAACAGACACCTGAACAAAAATTCGATGAAGAATTGTTGAAATCACCCGCTGTTATGGACTCCACTATGCCCCCGGAAAATCTAGATGATCT
>CAADRB010000008.1:3649861-3696190 GCA_900708905.1 Hymenolepis diminuta
AGAAGCTCCACACACCGAACAGACACCTGAACAAAAATTCGATGAAGAATTGTCTAAATCTTCTGCTGCAATGAACTTCTCTTCCTCTCATGAACATCATGATGAATTGCTTATGTCAAGCATTCCATTTGAACATCACGAAGTTACTCAGAAGGAACAGACACCCGAATCACAATTCCACGAAGGACTACCAAAATCTTCGGTTGAAATGGCCTTTGTCATGCCGCCATCTCATCAGGATGAATTCCTCTCATCAAAATCGCCTTCTGAACAACATGAAACTTCTTTGATGACACAACTCCCTGAAGTTGAATCTCAATTACTTGAAAAACCATTGAATTCTCATGCTGCAAACGAGGAATATCAGGTTGAATCTCATATTTCCAAGTCTCCAAATGAAAGTCATGAATTTGAAAAGTTCCATGAAGAACTATCCGAATCTCCTGCTAGGATGGATTTCTCACCGAACCACGAACACCGTGAACTCGACGTGTCAACATCTCAAGAGGAGTTAGGTGAGACAAAGTTACCTTTCCGTGCGGAATTGTCCAAATCTCCAGCTGTTGGGATGCAACAACACGAAGAACATCAAGAAGAGCTCGGACTGTCCAAGTCCCCATTTGATGATCCTCATCAGGCCTCAGATTCAGCCAATACATTCTTTCAAGAACCCTCTAATTTCAATGTGTTTCAAGGGGAGGAAATTCACACCCATCGTTTTGGATTATCCAACACCTCAGGCGATCCTAAATCTCCAACTGAAGCACAATTCATGATTTCTCCAGACACGGAGGCTCACAAGGATCCAAGTTCTGTTCATTCACCTGTCGGTGGAATGGATATTGTAGGTCATCATCACGACGATATGTCTGCTACACCAGGTTCCTACGGTTCAGATATTGATTCTAGACCTTCAGTGGATTATCATATTCACCATAGTGGAAGAGGAATGCAATTCGGTGACTTTGGAGCTTCTCCAGATCAACAAAATCCAGCTTCAACAGCTGCTGAAGATGAATATCCCGTCCACGAAATAAAACTGGGTGGTGGAAAGGCTATTCCAGAAGTTTCTGACCATGTGGATTCCACGGAATTGGCTATGGAGAGCATGCCACCTATTCATAATGAGCTTCTCTATCAATTGCACGGTTCACAGTGCAATACGCAACCGGCTGATTCAACAACAAATGAGGCCGGTCCGAATTCTGGTCATGTTCATCCTCCTAAAATTGGATTTATGGATCTAGAATCTCTTGGCAAAGCGCAGGAAGAAAAGTAAGATTAATAATTGTGGGAATCAAGAATTATTAAGGAACATAAGCATTCATATTCTGTGACTAGTCTCTACTTCCTGACCTGGTTAGATATTTCAGCCATCATAGGCCAATGCCAATAAAGCGTATAGATTTGAATTAACCTTCGTTTCGGTTTTTTATTCGTTATTGGCCATGGCATTGCAAGAATATTTCGTAGGTTACTATTATGGGTAAGCATCTGAATAAGGGGAACAGCAAACAAGTCCAATAAGGTTTAAAACGGGCGAGAGGATCATGAAGAAGCAGGTAATAAAGTCAGAGTAGTAAAAGACTTAATTCATTTGAATTCTGGGAGTATTAAGCTTCCATCTTCCCATTAGTAGTGGAGTTCACTGTGTAACTTCCTGATGTTCACATTTACTGATTTAACTCCCAGGTACGTGGGTGAGATCATGTCTACTATACTCAGAGCCTGTGGATCGTTTGATTTAATTCTGTGATAGATTATGTCGCTTACATTCATTTGTATGTTCAGCTAAGAACAGGGTGATGAGATTGGGAGTGATTTTAAGTTAATTGTAGATCGAAAGTAGTTTTAATGCTGTAGAACTGGGTAATGCTTTTACCTAATCCCTTCGCGCGTCATGGCTCTGTCAGCTTTGATAACTAATTAAGGGGAAAGGTGGTGCAGACATCGCCTATCTGCATTTCGTTCTTGATCTAGAATCGTATTTTACTCGTGTTGCAAAGGGCTTTGTTAATTGTGTATAACTAGCGTTGAAGAAGTTCAAGATTGCAATTTGGGCCAAATAAAGAGTAGCAGTATTCAAATAAACCGTACAATGATAGGGCAGGTCGTATCTACAGGCTTGAGAAACTCGCATATTGCCGTCTCTCTATCAGTCAGTTGGTCATCCCAATCACAGTGTGTGATGGATTTCAAACACATGATATATATAATTTCGTTGACGAACATTCAACCTTACGGAAAATAAACTAAATTAGTAAATTATTCTATACTACTTTCTAAACTTGTTTCCGGACTAATTACTCTTTTATTTCGTGCTTTAGCATTCACAGTCCCAGCTCTGAGTTTTCAAATGACTCTGTGATCCACACTGGTATTGGTGGAAAACCCCTCTCCCCAGGATTTATTCCTGAAACGGTCACGTCAACGTCTCCCCATGCTCATACTTTAGGTCCAAGCGCCGCGTCGCCAACTTCTGGGTTCACCAGCGAGCATCCATTCCTCTACAAGGATCAACGTACAGAGGGACTTGAACATGATAGTACTGCTATGACCGACACTGCTTTCAGTCACTTGTCAGCGACTGATATGGATATTCCTGCCTGTAAGACATTCTGATCAAATCAATGGTATAAAATAGCTCTAATTTCGCGGACTTTACTAAAATAACGGAATAGAGTATAGGGGGACGACTTTTTGAAGATCTTCACATATTACAGAGAGAGGGAAAGAGAGCTCAGAGGGGAGGGAGGGATTGTATGAAGGCAGAGGTGATGTGGCTTGTTGGTACAAGGTTGTTTATACTGAGAGACAAGTGCACTTATTGGCGAAATGGAAACAGCCCACGAACACTGAGGAATTATGGTGTATGTGTGAAACCTTGGAGCACATTTTTAGGAAGTCTGCGTTTTGTTCAAGTTCGTTGACAGCCTAGTGAGTACGGATGCAGGAAATTTTAATCAGAAAAGAAATAGTTCAACCTCATGTAACTACAACAGATCTAATATGTAATATTATTCAGTCTCATTCTGCCACCACTCATCTAGGGCGTATAGAAAGCGTTCCATAACTCAAATTGATGTAAACCTCTTGCTTTCTTTGTTTCTCATAGTCAAGCCATCTTCTCCCAATGGAACAAACGGAATGACGGAAACCAACGGTTCTTCTTCAGTCTTTGATCCCCTCATGCAATGGGGTCAACCTCAGGGTATGCCCGCACCTATTCCTCCTGCACGGGGTCCAGTAGCATTGGGTAAGATAAGAGTCACTGGATCTCTAAATTTGATCTGATCTGGGGATTTATTATGATTCATTCCTTCAGCTCGCACATCAAGACCTGGAACAGCGACTAGGATGTCAGCTCTTGGTAAGTACTCATTTTCGCCCTATTTATGAAAGCATATGATTGAAATGGTCGTTTGTAACAGTAATGATCTTCATATATGTTAACATAATGCTTAAAATGGCTAAACTATCGGTTGTCAGTTTTCTGTAAATCGATAAACTCTCACGTGAACGATAAACCTGGCAAACGGAGCGCATAACTGGTCAGTTGTATTTGTTTGGACGGTAATTAAGATGGCTTTCTAAAGTATAGCTTTGATTAAATTAAACAAGCGAGAAGTCGGAGAATTGCTACGAAGACGGATAATCTACCACAATTTTCCGGTTTTCATCATGATTGTAGACCCATATTCATCAAAATGAAATCGTCTACCTGTTCATTTCTTGTTGAGAAATTGGATATTTTAATTCAAAAAATTCAAGGTATTAATTTTTTGCAAATTTTACATATTTGATAAAATGAACTGTGATTTTTGTCATAATTTGAAGAAAATGGAAAAGTTGCTTAAGCCCATGTTATTATTCAGTCCGGAGAATTTTTGCTATTTGGGAGGCTTCTAAGGCTATGACGCCTAAATATATTAGCTCTACAAACAAATACGAGTACTTATAAGTAAATGTTTTCTAGTGCTCACGTTGGGCGAAGCATTAATATCATGAAGCTTTTTTGATGGCAAAGCTGCGTTCATTTAGTCCTCTCTTGACCGGTTGAACCTTTGGTGTCGCGGTATGCAGATATATACTTTGACCGATACGACATCTGTGAAATAATGTTTGTGGGTGACGTTGAAGGAGGAGATAGAATGATAAATGTTCACGAGCGTCCCCAGTGTCCCAGTGAACAATTAGTTTTTCCTATCTCCACAGTATTAACCTGTTCATTGTAAAGCCTAGAATGGCTTATCCCAATTCCAAGGTCGCTACGTTGCCAGCCCTAATATACCCAAGATTAGAAGACTGGAGAATAAATAAATACGTCTATTAAATCTGATGAAGAAAAGGGGACTGTTTTCGTGGATCCGTTTGTCATTAGCGTTAATAGACAACTCATTAACAGAATGGAGGTTATTTAGGATATACTCTATGTCTCACCTTTAAGATAAGATACATAAATGTTATCAATGTGAAGGACCGCGGAAAATTAAAAATCACCTTTATATATGGTTAGATGGAAGGTGAGTATATTGTCTCTCTGGACTAGTTCAACACGTTAACCAGGTACAAGGAGATCAAAACTGTTACTCTAATCTCTCTCCATTTCAGGAACCAAAATAACTCCCAACGGTCCAGTCTCTATGGCTTCAAAAGCGCCTGAAAATCTCCCGCCCGGTCCTCCCGTCTTGATGGATGTTATCTGGGTGCCAGGCTACATAATCCGCGTGCCTTTCGCTATGGCGACTCAATTCTTCACCCAGGTTCGAGCCCGTGTCTACGTTCTCTCAGGCGAATGTCTTCATCCTATCACCGGAGAGGCTCTAATCGCCGGTGTTTCCAAATGGACTCCTGAAGGTTAGCTTAACAAATTCCTTCCCCAAAAGGTTGAAGGAAATGAGTTCTATAATAAGTTGGATTCTTCTAATCGCTGTATGTTATCATATTGTAAGAGGAGGACATCCAATAAATCCGACCATGTTAATATATTACTTGTCATTCTGTATTTATTACTACCCATCTTCGCCATACAACAAAATGGAAAAGAAATCCAGATATTGGAAAGCAGAATTTATTAGGAAAGAATAAGAAATCACGAGAACGGGGAAGACTGTGTGAGCGCGAATGCAGCAGAGATGGGATGTATGTTAACGAGGAGGGGAGAGGAGGGAGGTTACATGAACATATGGACACCACTGATTGGGAAACTGAGGCTTAGCAATGGTTGTTCAATGGTCAACTCTAATTAAAATAAAGCGCTTGAGGACACACAATGGTTCTGTAAAATGAACGAGATAACGAAGTGATAATTTTGCTCGTAAGAACAACGGTTGATATTCATTCACAAAGGCAGGGTTCACGAGTCTTGATGTCCACCAGTGCACATCCAGTGAGTGGGATGACCAATTGCATTGGTTAACTCCTACTGAGTGTTAGCTTCAAGTTTCTCACCAGGGAGGGGCTCCAAGACGAGTGTTGAAAAACGCTTTCTTAAGTCCAATGTTTCTGTTCTTAGACATCCGAGCCACTGGGTACAGAAGTGGAGCAGCAAGGCCATAGTCACAAGGCTTTATTGAAAGCAGTGCAATTACAAGACAACTTTTTCTTCTTCTTTAGAACGTGAGACCGTCTGTAAACTCAGCGGAGGTCGAGGTGTTGAAGGTATCACCGTAGTCCCCACTGATGAACCTCTTGAATGGGTCCGTTGGTTGCGTCGAAGCGCTGGAGGTGATGGAAAAGCAGGAACTGGTGAAGAACGCCTCCAAGCAGTCGGCCTCACCGTTCACTCCTCGGCGACCCTCTGTGACATTCATTTCTCCGACAATAGTTCTAAAATCACCTGTCCTGGCACTCAGCTGATGATCTAGACATCATTACCAGCTGATATTCACCTTCCTTTCACGTTCTACCCATTTTCATCACTTCGCATTTTTCGTCGATTACTCTCTCCCCTTTTATTACCTGTGTTTGAGTTGTTTTTTTTTCGCTTTTTTCAATTATTTCTTCCTCTCACATTTGACGTTTTTTTTTTTTTGAGTGTCTGCTTTACACGAACTGCTTAACAAAAGCTCTTCCCGATATGTCCTGTATCCCTCTTGCCTACTATTACCTATCATGTTTGCGTGTCCGAAAACGAAGAGATGACGGATGGATAAAAATCGGATCGCGAAATAAGTGTTCGTAAAGGAGGGAGGAGTCAAGTATAATGATAAAATAATGATCATGATGATGAAATGGAATAAAAAAATTATCATTACTTTGCTTGGTGTTGTTGTGAATTGAAGAATTAGAAACATGGCTTGGGTAGTTTTGTGAAGTAAGGCTCTTCCATTCTGCTGTAATACTTGGAGGTCCTGTTTCTGCTGCAACGATATATCTGCCTATTAGATATCGTTAAGTTACAACTGAGTGAAACTCAGGGAGACGAGACAGAATTGCAGTTACTCCAAGACATTCTATTAATTAAACAAGGTGTCTTTATCTGGTTGAGGATTGAAGATCAAGAAACCCCAGTGCTGATGATAGTTTTAATCCCGAATAAATGTCAAGCTGTTAAGAGTGATATGTGACCGAGTATTGAAGCAGATGATGGGCGACTTGAGGATCCTGCGGGAATTGGTTATCCCGATACTGATACTATGAACTCTGCTTTTTAGGTTTCTTGCTACGTAGGCTTGACTCGAGAAGGAAAATGGTGTATTTTCAAGAGTTTCAACTTAAAGGTGATGTTGAAGGAAAAATTCAAAGTTGTGTGTTTATCTATTTGATTTGGAGGTTTAAGTATGATTCAACTTCAAAATTTGATTTGATTTGATCTAGAATGTAAATTATTAGTTTTATTATTAATTAATCATTTCATTTAGAATTACTGCATATGAAAAATTGGTTTAGGAGAAGAGTCTTACACTTCTACTGTTAGTTTTTAAGAGATTTGCTACTATAGATTCATGATAACATTAACAAAACGGAAATGTTCTTAGTCGTAAATTAAACAAAACACAAGAATACCTTTATAGAGGTTTAATATTTATTTTCGTCATTGCAATATATCGAGCCGATTAAAATCAACTCCTATGGGAAAAGAAATGTCATTTGGGAACAAGCTCTGTAGTAAATTGAATCCATAAGAAACTGTTAATCAGTCATAAGAGGGAAATGTGGTCAAACATCAAAGAGAATTTGATTTCATGCAACCTCCATAACCACTAACAAATACAGGATAGCTACTATGCTGGCAAACTACAAAGCGCCCAAATTCTTTGGTTTATTTCATCACAAAAAGTATTCTTTCTTATGAAATAAGAGATGTGACGAATTTTAGAATTCATGAAGCAACTGTTATTGCGATTTCGAGATAAACAAACTCAAACAGAATAGAACATATATCACGGGAGTGTGTTAAACCGTAATACACTCATCATAAATCAGTTAAAGGAATTTAACTACACAATACCTATTCATTTTTTGGCACTTTTTCAAGCCAAATAGACTTATCGTAAGCGGGCGAAAATAAAGATCTAGAAAAAGAGAAATCGCGAACTAAAAATATTTCCAGCTGAAAAAATTTCCTGCTTAAATCGAGGTGGGGTGTCGACAATCATTTGTTCTTCGAAAACAATAGACTTATTAAATTCTCTTAAAAACCTTAAATTCAATCACATCATCATGAAATTTGAATTTATAATATCCGACAGACAAAACAAACCTAAATGTAGAGGTGTAGTTATCACAGTGCACGTCTGTCAAGTCAGAAATCACTAGATCGGTGCTCATCGGTGCACACTCAATGCTGTGGTCGACCAACCGTACTAGTTAACTACAGTCCGTATAAGTGGTGGCAGAACGCTTTCCATAAGAGCGACACCTCTCTTCTTCCCGAGTTAATTATCATGAACTTTTAAGTAATATAGCATCAGATTATTTTCAGACTGATTCTGGGAAGAAAATTTTATAAATCTTAAAGGAGCTCAGATGATATCACTAGACAGCGATGATCATTTCTGAGAACACGTGACCTTAGGGCTATACTTGAAAGAGATTCAAGACGGATGAGACAGTTTAGGTGGTGACTTCTAACCGTCAGTAAATCGGACTTTTCGTTTAATGTATTTTAAACATATATTTTAATAAGATTTACTTGGAGCTAGAATTCTTTCAATATATAAAATGTGGAAAATAAATATCGTGAAAAACTCGTATTTTACCAAAACTTTGCTACAAAAGGCAAGGGTAAGCAATTGTTTTCTGTGGTCAGGTACTTATTTCCCTTATTTGAATCCTAACTTGATTCCCCTACCGAATCAAAATTGTTATCTCCTTTGTTAAGGCTTCATTTTAGTTCAAACTTTATATGCGGCAAGATGGTTAAAATAGTTGATAAGTTCTACTGATAAACAAGCCTCAATGGATTCGAAAAGTATTCAGTGTGTTTAATGAGAAATGAGGCGTGTAATAGACAAAAATTTACCACAAAAACTAGCAGTTTTCAGTATTTACGTATTGAGGTTCCAAAGCCTTCTTAAGAAGAAAGTTAATTCCTTAAATCTTCCTAAGTCAACTCCTTAAGGGAATTCTTCCGAAGATTTATGCTCGATGATAAAATTCCCAAAAGTATTTCCTCCATAAATTGTAAAAAATATTTTAGCCGTAAAAGATTGACTGACCTACTTGTCATTAAATAAAATAGACAAATATCTGAAGCTCCTGATTCAAAAGCATTAATTCTTAAAAAATTTTAAGGTGCAAACATAGATCTCTAACCAGACGTTTGCATTTCATCTTCAATGTTATTTTATAATCGGTGAAAAAGTCCTGAAGTGATTCGCAATATATATAACAGCGTCATCCTCTGTATAGGGTCAGGATTAGTCAGGGAAAAAGAGAAGATGGCTTACGGATTCACTTTATTTGATGCCCACGATATGAATGTTATCTCTATATAACAGTACATTTTGAAGCACTTGTGAAGATTTTTGCTGTCTTTCGACAAAAAGTGGTAAATGAGATGCTCAGAAGTAAAATATATTTAATGACAAATTGGACCTTAAACGAAAGCATTTTAAAGAGAATGGAAGTTTGCCCGTCATCTGAGTTTTTGGTTTTAGAATAGAAGGGGCATTTATTGGATCATTTAATGCTTAAAGTATCGTACAGTTGGAGGTCGAAATTAAATATGACATTTTGACCACATAAATAACTTATTTATTATATTTATTTTTATTAGATTTTGGAGAAGAAAATCATAATGACAAAATGAAGTATTTCCCTTTTTTGATGTGAAAAATTAAAGGATCACACATTATCTATGGAAATAAATGAATTTTAAATAAGGTATTCAGGATTGCCGAGTTTGGAGTCCTAAAGGCCTAAAACTTTGCGAACAATTGCGTAAACAATTCTTGATGATATAATAGTTTAATTGAGAATAAAACATATATAACAATCAATTCAGAAGTCTAAGAATGACGTTTTAGTATCCACGGTACTTACTATCGGTGGCATATTGCCTAAACCCACTGTTCTGTTCTTCCACTTCGTTCTGCAAGTTCTCGGCACGGTAAACCCTCCTCCATCCCCGCTAAATTTAATCCTATATATTGAACTGTATCCTGCCACTTTATCACTTCACTTATTTACTAGTTTATAAGATGATGAAATTTCTCTATTCTGCTATAGTATAAACATTCCATTGCTATCTCTGGCTTCTTATTTTCTAATAGAATTTAAAGTTGGAGTTGGAAGTGCAATCGTTTGACAAATTTTATTTGGTCCTACATTGGGACCTCTTAAGCTGCATTCTTCTGCGAATAGTTAAAGACCGAAGATTTACCTCAATTCAAATTGGAATTAAGGTAATGAGAGATGAAGAGGGAAATTGGAGAAGATTGACAGAACCCCAATTACTTTGGAAAGCACGATTTTGTTAAATTTTCTTTGAAAGTGAATTAGTTCACCTTTAAGAATACTAAAAATCATTGCATTAACAGATAAGACCATCAAGATAACAACTGCCTATTCCTTTCTGAGAAATGACTTTTTACATGAACTTATGCTTACAATAATCTTCTTGAAGTGCTCAAGCTATTAGGGGCCCAGATGCGAGATCATCAAAACTATTTTGAGGAGAGAAATAAAATATAATACTCTTTTCGGGGGATTCAATTTACTGTGGCAATCTATATTCCCCTAATTAATTCACATTCATTTAAACATGTTATCAAATTATTCCCCGGCTGAGAAACAAATTCGAACCGGTTTGTGAAATTTTTGTCCATGGTAATACATATGAATACAGTATCTCACTTAACAGTCCCATCATTATTACCTACATTAATACAAAATATTGATACAATTTTAATTGGGGAATCAGTTAATAAGAAATCCGATAAATGATAAACGAGAGGGGATCAGGAAGGTCAAATCTCACTTCATTTGATCTTTTTCTATTTGAGTTATACAATATTTAATAAATAGGAAGCTCACATTCCTAAATATAAATTTCATGATTCGCCACTTGGATTGCTGAAAACGTTTTTCTAAAATGTTCAGTGCTAATTGACCGGTATTTTTCAATCATAAAGGGTCGATCTTGCCACTTCAACTCGCTTCTTCTCCAATGGTTGAGAAAGCAAAATTTCTTCCATGAAATTCACCAGCTTACAGTTTTAGCATAACAAAGAAGAACTAGCCGTATTTTTTCAATCCTTTAAAATAGTCTTACTCAGAACCTATGACTCTCAGACATTTCAAGCCAATATAGTCTTATTTTTCAAAACCAAACAAATTAATAAGCTTCCTTCTCTTTGCCTAGCAACTGCACTGCTGATTGTTATGCATCTCCATATTCAATTTCATATTCTTGTTACGAACCTCATCTATTTATTGGTTGAAATACATTTCTATCAAGTTCGAAGTTATGGGTTCAATACCAAACGGTGCTCATGCATCTATCAGCGAAGCAATGGTAGAATATAATTTTCTCAAATGAAGGAGCTCACGCAGTGTAGTCAAGAATAAAAGGCAATTTATTTTCCATGGGGAAGAAGGTAGATTTTATAAGTTTCATTCATGAGAAAGTAATTAAACATACATTTAACAGGGGAAGGGGTAAAGAGGATGAAGCTCAGAAGTTCCAGGTTCATGCAGGGAAAAAAAGAGCTTTAATACACTTAATTCTTGTTATTAGCTCTATAAATGATAATTATGCAGCTCTCACTTTTCACAACGCACACCGCAGTATCTGACTCTTGCGTTTTTTCATGATAAATCGTACCCACAGTGATTAATACTTAGATTAATTAGAATATAAAATGAGAACTCGACTGAGGAAAAAGCTGCTTCTTTTTATGACCAAAAGGCAGCTCGTAAATATTAGCTCAAATGTGTCTATCATAACATTATTTCCCTCGAGGTCATTTGAGGTGATCTCTAAGAGGTGCATAAGTAGCAATTAGGATAACTAAATTTGCGGTTTTTACTCATCTGCTGGACAAATTTTCAGAACTTTCCCACGCTGAAAAAAATTTCCAACGAGTTAACACTGCAAAGATAAAACTGTCAGCAGGACTGTGCTCAATAATATTTATGCATCGGCATTTCAAAGAAAGAAAAATTAATAGCTTTACGACCCCTAGAGCACTTTGCAAATTTATGTTTGAGCATAAGAACTTCCGATAGGTGTTTATTTTTGGCAGCAATTTTGCTGCTGAGTAACAGTAAATTCTAGTTTGTCAATTATTAACAGTTAAATTTCTAATAAAAATCGATTCCATCGCTCTTCGTTCTCTCTTTTTATAAGCGTTTTTTATGGTTATAGTTGTTTTATATCAACCCGAACAATTTGGATTTTATGGATTAGTGGTTCACTCGTTGATAGTTGTAGTGGATTGTTCCTTTAATTAATTTCCCCAATACTGTGTTAGATAAATTGAGCTTTCCTAATTTTACCTGATTGCATTGGGACTCACTTTAGATTCTATTCTTATCGCCTATTGTTATGATCTGCTCTTCTCTGCAGGATACCATAAAGGACTCTTAGATTCCCTAAGACATTGTACCACCTACGAATACGACCCAACAACACTACAGTACAAAACACATCAAAATAAGATGTACGTTTTCGTATAGATAGGTCGATGTATACTATGCCCCATTTACAACCACAATGCAAATAAATTTGTTTGAATAAGAGGGAATTAAAAGATGGAAGATAAGGAATCATACACATAGGAGTTATTTTCTTACATGTAGGATCCATCAATAGCATTATAAAAAGTGGAAATTTGATGTGGTACGCAGTATTAAGAATTATTTCAGTTAGGCACTCAGATAATAACAGTAGTAATTGGATAAGATATAAAAATAAATTATGAGTTAAATGCAGTTAGATTTTTTAATTATTAATTTCATACATAAAATAAATGGATCTCGTTTCTATTAAAAAATCCAATAGAATACGGTAAGGAGTGACTCATCGCCCCAACCAGTATCGTATAATTTAATATAAGTCTTTGTTAAGTTAATGAAATGCCTTTAAGTGATTTCACCTCCGTCTTACCTCTCCCACCGGGTCGAAATCACCTGTAACCTAAAGATGTCTAGTGAGGGCTAATAGATCATAGCGGCAGAAACAAGACTTCCTTGTATTGCAACAGGTAGGTAACTTGTATTGTACAGTTGGAAAGAGTGAGAAAGGAAAGTAGGAATGTGTAAAATGAGGAATTGGGGGAAATGTGGTAGCTATACGATACAATAAGGCGGTTGACCAATTTCTCGTTCTACTTTCGTTGATGAGCAACTGACAGTTAGAACCGAGGTGTTGTTTAATAAAAGTACAATATATTTAGAGACTGGGCAGCCCTATCAGTCAGAAAGCACAGGTATTACAAAATCCTCCATTCATCCTTTATATTAATATTTCACTGACTTGTGTGTTTAAATGCATCTCAAAAATTGAGACTTAAGCATTTTTGCATTGTCATAAGTAATAATAATAAAAATAACAATAATCGGTAACACTATGGAATTAATAACCCAGGGAAAGCACATCTTGTTATCGCATTGGGGAATTATCTTTGATCGGGGTAAATTGATAAATAGTTCAGTTTTACACACGATTAGCGCGTTCGCATGCGGGTAGCACAGTGGGACTATCCGCAGAGAATAATTAGGGATTTTTAAGACCCCTAAGTCCCAAGAAACAAAATCCTAGTTTAATGAGAAAATGCTGCCGATAATTACTAAGATACATTAAAGCCATATTAGGCTAATTATATTTTACTAACGTGAGCAAATTTAGCGTTAACTTTAGCAAATAACTAAGCTAAAATTGATATTTGTTATCAAAACAGTCGTCTATTTTTAACTGACCTATAATAAATGAACCTAGAGAAAATTAAATTAGGGGTATTTACAACAAAATACACTCCAAATGCCATAAAAAGGTCATTAATAATTTCAAATATTATTTCTATAGAGAAAGTCGTACATATGAAAACAAAAATGTATTTCTGAGAAGTTAAATAGACCAATACCAAATGTGCAAACAAAGTTCTAAGATTTTCTAGGTTCACTTTTAAGGAAAATACTTTCTACTACTGGGATATAAAATAGTGCTCATTGATGGTGTTTGAAAATAAAAACAAAATGTGACAGAGGTACAAAAATGTTTCTATTCTCACACTGACTCGTTGCATTGTCTCTTTTTATGGTGTCACGCTTAATCTCAAGATTATCAGAAGGGTTTGCAATTTCTAGTTTATCTCCCATAAATAAGATAAATGATCCTTTATTTGTCAAAAATTTTTACTTTTTGCAAGAACGCAATACCATTGGTGAATAATATCTTTCAATCACATCTGTCAAAGAAATAGATTACGTTCACTTGGCAAAATTTTACTAATGAAAAGCAATATTATTCTTTACAAATTAACAGATGAAGAAAATACCGTATTTGAATCCTAGCAAGAGAATTTTTTAGCGATGTGTTTGGTATGGAGAATAATCTGTTGATAAGATAGCTGTAAGTAAATTTTATGACCATTTACGAGCATATAAGCAAAAGAATGTGAATAATGTCAGAGAGAAAGTGCTATAAGTTAAGTTTTTTCTGAGTTAAATTAATTAATTTCTTATCGAAAAAAGCTTATAGAATCAGTCAATGCTTTTCCGTCCCACCGGTTGCAATAACTTAGCGTCAACATTCAAATTTCTTTCGTATTCACATTTTCTCATTGATAATTAAAATGAGCCGCTAGTAAAGATTCTTGTCATGATACTATTGCTTCAGTTACATTAATGCTAATTGGATAAAAAGATGAATAAATCCATTAAGAATTGACCTATTTTGGCAGATTTAGTTTAACTCATATATTATGTCACATATTTATCCTGATATATGCAATATGCCTTCTTCTTTTGCCAAGATTTAAACCCGAATATTTAATTAGGTGATTATATTTTTTCTCCATTTATTTGTACAGTGTTGTTCAATTATGGTGGCGTAGTGATGACGTGCTCGCCGGCAAAATCGGAGGCCACGTGTTCAATGCTCACTGGTGCACACAGCGTGAGCAGAATGACCAACCTCATTGATTAAGTTTAGCTAATATAGAGGATGCGTTCGATTGTAAATTGTAAAATCATAAAGTTTGAAGTATTTTCGAGGGATAAAGAGAGAGAGTTCTTGATTAAAAGGTCAAAAATCCTCTGATTCGAATGATCATAATAAGCACAAATTACCTGTTTCGACAAATTACATGAGATCATTTTAAATCATTTGGGCAGGATTGCTGTTGATTTAAAGGGAAAGATTTAGTGAAATAAATAGTCAACCACACAAGAAGGCTGATGACAAGAAATAACCAACGTTGGAGAGAGAAAACAAGCTATTCTACTACTCTTCCAAGCTTTTTGAACTCTAGTGTCACAATCTAGGAAGGAAATTGAAATTATGACATAATATTCATGTTAGAAGACCATAGAAGGAACCTCATAACTGGAAAACTTTGAAAAACTATACCTTAATAAAGGAATAAAGCTCAATTAGAAGAGGCCAAATTATAGAAGAAAACCGATTAGCAACTTAAAGATTGCAGGAAAAATCATGCACAGAACGAAGTAAAGGGGATAAAAACAGAGTAATATCAACTAGGAGCTGCAGATAAGGTCCCATGTCACCGTCCCCGTTAACTCTGGCAAACGGGAAATATAAATGTAAGACTACGTTTCGAATAACTTATTATTCTGTCGTATTTAAACGTTTTATGATTGAGAAAACTGCAAAAATACCAGTTATTTTTCTTCAAATTCTAAACACTAACTTAGGTTAGAATTAATTCATGGAAGAAAGCAATAGTTTTCAAGTGCAACAATGTAGATTAGTAAAGTGCAAATATTAAAATCAATCCCAAGTTGCTCATAGAATAGATGCGAGAAGTGAATATTAGATGTGAATAATAAAAATAATGGTCAGAAATTAGTAAGTGACAAGGTTCATCACTTGATCTTCATCTGGAATTTCAATTTGGTTCTATTTTCCTTCTTTCAAAAATTCACTAAGTCGAAGATTTACTAATTCAGTATGATCCAAAAAGATATTTGCAAAAAATATCAGTAGATTTTAACAAAGCGATAATTACTGGAGAGAACAGGGAGTGACATTTGCAAAGTCAATGCTTATTTTGAGCTTGATTAGTGATCTTTGGCTCTTTGCATATGCAATCTAATCAAACTGACATATTTTATGCTGCCAAATTCGACTGGTACTTTCAAGTTGTCTATTGTCACCAAAATAGGCTTTATTTATCTGTATTTTCAAAATAGGTAGACACTGTTCTATTTTTTCCAAATAATTCCTCCCCCAATCTCCCATTTCTACTTCTTTCAGTTTATCCTCCAAAATTTTTCATTTTCTAATATTAATATGGGAATTAGTTATTCAATTGACATTAAGCAAAAAATATTATCGCTTAATTTATTCCACCATACTTTTTATTTATTGATTACAATTTTAGGGTGTAATGAAACTTATTTCAATTGTCTATTTAGTCCATGGAAATTCTCACATTGCTACTATTAACTTTCACAGCTAATAAGTAATATTGTGGCGTCTTTCAGAATCTATCAAACCTTAAATGTCTTTACAATACACTAGAAGACTGATCGAACATAATAAATGTATAATTAATAGAGTAAGCTTTTGTTGAAACCACTACGCCAGTTTATAGAATTCGGAAGAATAGAATCGACTTTCTACCCCATCTATGAGCAGGATTTTAATTGAATTAGTATACTTTTAATGATCCATACTCTTTAGCAGTTTTGCAATAACGAAACAGTTAGAACTTGTTACAATAATTTGTTTCATAAAAGGTTATTTTTTATCCAGTAAACAGATTAAATGTTTGTTTTGATGGGAATATATATGCAAATAGTCAGAAGTATACAAATAATTCACGATGAGGAATCAGTTATTTAAATAACCAACCAATAATGATAGATGAGGGAAATTTATTCTTAAACTAGAGCAAACCAATAAATTCCCTCCTTGAAGAGTGATCTATCAATGGTGTGTGATTTGTGCACACTGAATTGTTTAGATATACAGTCATGATGCTCTAAGCACCTACTGAAGGTGAAATTCCACATATCTAATTTGAGAGAATTTTCACCAGATTACTGGCTTAGAAAGATCAAGTTGTATCCTTAAAAATGATCATAAATGATCTTGCCCTACCAACGGTTTCTGGTTCAGACATGGGAAAATAAGACGAAGAGAAAGAAAAGTTATTCTATGTCGTTTACTTTGTTAAGAATATAGAAAATATGTGTAAATAGTTTGATGTTCATGAAAAATAACTAGCAATCTGGCTGACCTTTGAATATGTGCAATAAGGTGGTAACCAATTGGAGAATTCAATGCCTACACCATGATGAAATATGACTCTAAAGTATCAAAATATGCACTCCGACTTCGTAGAATGTATATTAAAACTACTAGATTGATAATTAACCAAGTTTAATGCTGGAAGCCATTACGAAAAGAAGTATTAGAAAGACGGTTAGATCTAAATGTCAGAAGATACAATACAAAGATGAGGATATAGGTAGATAGACATTACCTTAAAAACCAATATAAGACTGAGATAACAACCTGTACACAATCAGGTCCCACAAAATAGGATGGAGACAGGCTTGTTGGTGGAATTCTTATTGGAAGAGAACGGAAGGCAGATGGATCCCTTGTAACCTGTATCAGAGTGAAACTCAAAACTCAGGTGTCAGATAATGAAAAGATCAATAAACCACTTAAAAACAAAATGTCGCGCCACACAAGGAGAATTACAATTATGGTACATTGAGGCAGGGAATAAAGTCATTACAATATAATCATTCGAACTCAACAATACAGGAGGCCACTTTAAAGTTAAATAGCCCTTATAATGTACGAATGAGAAACTACTTTTGAAAGAAAAGAGAAAAAAGGGCAAAGCAATGAAAGTATTGTCGTTGAAATTTTCTGCATAATAATGTTGAAGAATACTTTTTCTATGACATTATTTTTATATTCAGCTTGTTGTTTCTATGATCTATCAATTTAGAAAAGAAATTATATTCAGGAAAAACTCAAATATGAGTAATTAGATTAAATGTTTATCTATAAATGTCTTTTCTTCTTACATTTTATTATTTATTATTCTGTCTGTTTTGTGTTTTTCAATTTAGAAAAAAACAAATACCAAAGCGGACGGGAGGAAAAAAACCCAAGTTTACGCTTCATGTACGGTTAAACAAGCACATTTTTTGCAATTTAGAAGAAAAGAAGAGGGAATCTCGACGAAATATTTGTAGTAAACAATTAGCGGTCGTTTTAATTCGGCCTTCGTGTAAATATCCGCACGTTAGAGAAAATCGATGATTATATTTACCTCAGATAAGAAATAATAGCGGGTATGTTGAAATTTAATGACTAAACCACGCACTTGCAACATGATTTTGGCAGTTGGCAGCTTTATGAGTTATAAATAACCATTGGTCGAATTCAGGGTCGTTTTTCGTCCAATCCTGTTGCTCAGTCTGTATGAAATTTAGTCCACATTGTGTTGGAAATACATGCTTTGACAAAAGTCAGTTAAAATTTTGAAAGTGAGAGTACATTTGAGATACTTAGCAATTTTTTGCTGAAAATATAATTAACCTTTTTCAGGACAGGAAGTAAAAATCCAGGTTAAAAATTCTGTCAAACTGGTTCTAATGTAGGATTGGCGCCAAAAAATTTTAAAATAATTTAAAACTGTAAAAATATTTAACGAAAGGTACGCCTATTTATTTATTACAATTGTGCATCAAGTGAATGCTAAAATGCGTTTGCCTTTATATTCACACTTACTTCTGAGCTCGAAAACAGCGAAATTTAAACGGTCATATCGGTCATCTCTGTCTAATATCCTTGTAAATCGCTCAGATGTTAATGTGAAGAACCCTAAAGTCTAAACTTCGAAATACTGGAACTTGATGTTGTGAACTATAACCATTAAGTAAATATCTGACAATGTAACTGTTAGGAAGCTCAATCAGATTCTTTCGTCACACTCAAGAGAAACTCGTAATCTTCATATCTCATACGCTGCGTTATCGATTACTGGATACCACCCCTTACACCTTGATACTTAAGACCTCCTGTGGAAAAGCTATCTCTACAATTATTGGTCAGTCATTTATCACCTACTAAAGCCTATATACTATTTTTATTTTATTAAATAAATGAACTGTCCTTCGAGGTATATGTGTTTGAGTTTGAGTAACTGTAGCTCTAAAAAGGATAACCGGGAAATTATAGAATTAACGACAGCTAAAGTCCATTGAATTAATACTCTCTTGACGCCCTGTTCTAACCCCTTCACCTTTTATTGGACTAATTTACTAATTTATGAGTCCAAATGCTATTTCATAATTGAGAATTATATTTTTTTCTTTTGCTCTAAAATCTCTAATGATGACAAAATACTTAAACATCACAGCCAGAAGGCGGAGTGGGCAATGTGAAAATCGAAGCTAACAAATTGTGTAAATAGGAGGAAATTTAGAGTTAGAAAATACATAGATTGAAAATCAAATATAGGAGTTAATCTTACTTTCTCATATTTCTTTTTCACAAATACATAAAATAAACTCATTTTATCACGAGGCTTGAGTTAACATTAAGCAGCAATATAAATTTAAAACCGCTTGAACTAGTTCTCATGTTCACTTTCATGAGAACAGAATCAAAAACTCCTACCCCAATCTGTTTGATCCTGAGGTCACCCCGTTAAAGCGAGTTCTCACTTATTGGCAGTTCTTTGATGTGAATAGCATCGGTAATCCATATGACATGTGATCTCGGATAATACTACTTTTGAATTATGTGTAAATAATGGAATATTCTGCATGGTTTAAGTTGCAGAGGAGTGATAAGAGCTTAGTAAGTCTAAAAGGAAGCTGGAACATATTTATTGCAAGGAAGGCTGTAGCTTAGGAATCAAAAACGCAGAATAAGGAAAACTTTCTAAGCTATTGCCCTTCCAAAATTTTTGATCTACGCTACCAAAAGAAAGTAGATAGGGGAAACGCAAGAATCTCTGACCTCCACTTTGTTCTGTTCATTATTTCACAGTGGTAAACCAATTCTTACCTTCTTGCAGTCCTTTGATATCCGAGAAACCAATAATCCACGTGGGTGATGACATTCAACTGGTTTCGAGCATGTTTATGAATGAATAACAAATTTTGAGATGCCCCTACAGTTGTGACTGAATGGAAGGAGTTTTAGCCACGATCTGTAAGTCGAAAGGATAGCTAAAACATATATTACAAGAGAGGTTCTGTCCTAGAATAAATGATGCAGGACAAAAAATATGTTAGACTGTTGCCTTTCCAAGCTTTATGAATTGCATTGCAATAAGATAAGGACTAGAGAGAGAGGAGATTGGAAGGATATCGATCTCACAATCTGAAAAGTGAGAAGGTGATAGTAGTTTTAAATAAAGCGAGAAAATTTTACACTCTGAGGAATGAAACATATGCAGAACGAAACCGAGGAAGAATAAAACAGGAATAATCCACATACATCAAAGCTCTAGGCATTCTACCTAAAACGAGACATAATTTGTTAATTCCTGTACATTTCGTCCAGTTGCTAAACAATAATGAGCTTTCTTCTGCTTCCACGACCTATCAATTATATTAAGTCTGTAGTGATTTTATTTCTAATCTACGTTACTGCAACTGTGAATTTTTGTAAAGTATGACTCTTCTTTATTGTTGCAATCCTAGGAAGTCTAGTTTCTGTCGTTGTGTTCTGTCCGCTAGATAGACATCGCTAAGCTACAGACGACTCAGACCCAAGGAGGGAGTCGAGCTAGAATGCATTTACTCCATTACTCATCAAGTGAAAAGTTGCCTTCATATTATTCACGTTTGGAGATCAAAATACCGCCAAGCTAATGACAATTTTTGTCCTAAATAACTGTCAAGCTGTTAGGGGCGATGCGTGTCCAAGTATTGATAAAGGCTAATGGGGTCACTTAGAGATAACGTGTGTAAAGTGTTAATCTAGCCAGAACAACAACCATGTGGCTGTGACCTTTTTTATATCATCTAATCAGATTTACTTAACGATTTTCCCCACTTTATGTCCCACTAAACATAATCACTTCCGCTTACTTATTTATGCCACAAATTCTATCTCATTCCTGTTATGTGGCAGCTGAGTTTGTGTTTGTTGAGAAGGCCGCCTTCCTAGTTAGATCTCATTTTCTATAAGACCACCTTATCAAGACTTCCAATAACGTTTTATTTCATTGGGCAGAGTAATTGCAGAAAAAAATAATACTTCATTTGAGGGAAAGTAAGATGTACACTTTTCATTCCCGAAGGATGAAAAATTTTGTTGAATTCATGTGGCAAAAAGTCCCACTTTATTTTCAGGGCTTTTTCAGCCGGAAATAATATCGGGAGATTATATTTTAGGACAATTAGATGGATAAGTTGGCAGTTCATCAGTGATTTGTATTCGCGAATGTTTTCATCATTACATATTTTATGAACCAATTCTAATTGGTTAGACTGATCAGTTTGTGAAATTTAGGGTTCACAGTTAGTACAAATCAATAAATTCTAGAGTCACATATTTCCTAATTTTACTCTTGATAAGTTAATTGCACTTAAAATAACTTAAGAATTTGTTATTAATATGAATACTCTTTTTAATAAAAAACGTAGTATTTGCAATACCTTTTTACTTTTTCTTTTGGAAAAATAACATGCAAACTAGAATTTATGCTTCCATAAATTAGAGCACTTGAAATTGTGGCAGAATTTCGTGTGACAAAACGCCACATGATAAAAATTGATTGCCTCTCACCGTGTTCTTCTCAACTTCACTTTTTACATTTCGTTATTTTTCGGAAAAAAGTTATAAAGATTAAATTTTTAAAACTAGATTTCGATGTGACTCATCTAAATTGTCGGTTTAGTTAATCGAAAGCACCTTCGAGTGGAAAAATTTGGCATCCAAATTTTCGCCTAGTTTAGCGACTCATCTATGGTTAAATTCGTAGTTTCCAATTTTATTTCGTTCTTCATAGATGATTAAGCAACGGGAACATTCAGTTCTACTTTGGTTGCCTCTTTTTTGTCCAGACTGATTATATCTAGAATAAATTATGTCTTAATTATGGGAAGAGTTAGGGCGATAGTGATTGATAATGCAAAAGAATGACAATGAATTAAAAAGCATAAATTTAGCGAAGAAACTGTAATATAATAAGAGACTTATAAAATTTAAGGAGGGAGGGAAAGTTCGGATATAATAATCTGTGAATCGGAACACTGAGAAACTGATGTCTTAATGAAATAAAGATGAAAATTCAGTGTAAATCAATAGGATTCTCAAAGTCAAAAATATTTCTACAACACGTAAATTTATTTTACCGAAATTTGTAATGAAAGGCAATGCCATGAACTGAGGTGCGAAGACATTACATTTCTAGACCTAAAACCAAGCAAGTAATTAAACCTGTCGCCTATTTTCAGTACGAGCGTTGAAAAGCGCTTTTGATGACATTGAACTCGGGAAAACGGAAGAGGAATCAGGTCAACCACGACAGGTCCTTCAAGATTACTGACTGAAATTCTTATTTTTCGCTAGAAAACACTATAATATGATTCGACTTATTCCTGAGATGGTATTTAATCTGAAAACTCATTTTAATAACGTTAAGCATTGGTTCGTTATCCTATTTAAACTCCGCAAAAATATGTCCAGTGCATTTTTTTGCGCATATTAGAGCATAAATTGTGGATTTATTTGATATTTAGAATACATGTTCAATCAGGATGATCGGTGAAATAGATTAGAGTTCACCCTGAGTAAATACATATGAACTGTACTATGTAAAACTCACATGGGATGGTTTTGTCGGGCAGTCTTTGCCATTAAGGAATGAAATCTTGCTAGCATTGTTTAACAAAGTGGCGCAACCACTTAATCTTTTTAACTTAAACAATTCGGGTGTACGCTGTACGCCGAAGTGAATGAGATTAAGGGAACATAGATAAAGTCACATCTTCGTTCTAGAAAAAGAATGCTTGCCCACTATACTTAAAAGGTAATCTACGGCTCGAACTCTCAGGGAGTGGATTTTTAAGGACGAAGTAGCCCTAACGGTAATTTCAGAAAGTTAGTATCAATATTGTATTCCACAGTTTGCCTTCACTCTTCCCGCATCTGAATCGTATCTTAGATGCAAACTTTTTTAAAATCGACTAAATCAACTGGCATAGAGGTCCATCGTTCGGAGAATGAGGGAAGGAATTCAATGCATGGAAATTAGATTTTCTTTCATTAATTTTTCAGATCGGATTAGAGAACAAGTATTGATATTTTCCTGCTCTTTCCAGTATTTCATCCACCACCAACAGAACTGAATGTGTTTTTTCCCATAAGTATTATATCTTAATAGTGGAACTGGTTATGATATTTTGACAGCCCGACTTATAAGAGAAATGTGATTGCGAAATCAATCGAAAAGACCACTTTTTAATTTTGGAAAATTAAGTTATAAAGTATTAAATATTGTTTCTACCTATTGCTTTAAGTTAATCGATACATTTACTTGAATATTGCAAATACCTTAGTTTCAACTGTAGGTATACGATAGTCACAACTTTTTACCAGTTTATGATAATCTTTTCATTTTCCAAAAAATCGTATTTATTATATTCCCTTTGGTTAAAACCATAACTTAACTGCTGGAAGATGCAGTATTTCTCCAGTGGCAAAATACTTTCCCAAAAGCTTGGCTTGTGTCTATCTAGTTTATCTATCAACCAAAATTCAATGAAAATTACATATAAATCAGACAACCATGAACCTGTGGAATTCATGGGGCGACTAATAGCTAATTACAAGTTCATCTGGTTTATTTCGGCCATTTTCAGTCAGAATGGGAGGTGCTTCCTGTGGTGTCCAGATCTAAAGTGTCTGACTACTTGATAAACTCCTTTTGAGATACGGTGACTTGAGTATGGATGACTCCCCCGTTTATCTAAACAGTTTTAACTGGTGCAATATACTAAAATATGATCTCTGGATCTTTTGAAGGTAGTCCCCAATATATTGCATTTCCAATTACTCAGTGCCACTCGTTTAGTAATAGACGTCCTAATCTTCTATAAAAAACGAGGGAAGTCATTTTAATTAGCAGGACATGTCATTCATGATACACGCCAGTGGGTATCGGGCAAGTATGCAAATTTTCACCAAAGTCAATGGCATTAATAGAAAGTTTTAAGCAAATAACGTTGATAAATTTATTTCAAAAAGGACACAAGCATCTTCAATAATAGGTTAAATAATAGACAAGTTAATGTATATGATTAATTAGTTTTTATCGATCAAGGGACCAACCAATTAATCGATAAACTAATCCATCGATCTGAGGAAGGAAGAACACAAAAAGCAACACAGAATAAAACTGACTCAAAAGACAAGCAAAAAGCTAACAATTTGGGTGAGAATACAGATTGGGATCAGAGAGGATAACACAAAAGCAAAGGGTCAGAGGTCAAGTGGAAGGAGAGAGGGAATAAGTCAAATCAGAATTCTTCTACGCAAGAGACTGGAAAGCGTCCACTTTTACCGCCAGCTTCTCCTAGCCACCAGTTTGCTGTGGTCTTTTGGAGAATACTCACGATATCACCTGAAGTAGAGAAAAAAGATCCCTCTTGGGAATCAGATAGAATTGGACTTGGCTAAAACTTTCATATATAGTTCTACCATTTTCGACATAAAAAACAGCTGGGTTTCGATGAGAAGTAATTTATTCACAAATTGTAAGAAATATTATCTGCATAAAAGCTAATTCGTTATTTTCGATTGAACGAACTGATTTAATGGTTATAGCAGAAGCAAGGTGAGACTTTGTCGGGTAGAAAAATGATTGACCAAATCGCTAAACTCAATTAAAAGCAAAGACAATAGGTAAGGAAAAAAAATATCGAAATCTATTTAACCAAACAGGTTTTCATAAGAGTAATTCTGGGGAGAAAACAATGTTTCATTTGATCTGGCTTCTAGGCATCAAATGTAAAAAAGTTCAGGATGGAACAATCGATTCATCCCCTAATTTGTAACTTGACAACTGCTTAAATAAACAATCCTGCCTTAACAAATTTGAAAGGTGAAATAGAAAGTAACTTTGTTCGTAAATGCTGGACAAGTAAGTTTTTCAATGCATTGGAAAGGGAATTAGACTAATTCTAAGCGGACTTGAGCAACTTGAAACTGCATACTGTCCAAGTTTATTACGTTATGATTATTCACGAAATTAACCAACGCTCTAAGACATTTCGTTAATTTTATAAGACGTATATGAACTCGTACTATACTTATCCAGGTGACAAAAGTAATGTTAATACGCGAATATGATTATCAAAGCATTCGTTTCTCCAACTGATATAAACCACTCAAACTTCCTCAATAAAAGGATGGTTATTTAGGGATTCAAATAGATTGTACTTCATTTGAATTATGATTTTTTCCATGTTATACAATTTTCATAGCGGTATATTCGAGGATTCCAAAGTTAAAATGTCAGAATTTGACCCTCAGATCGGTCGATAGCGTAGTCGGTAATACCGCCATTACCTTTCCTGTTAGCTACGAAAAGCTATTTCACCCTAGCTAAGCAGGATCTAACATGATATGCTGCTATTGAGAGAGCTTTATAAAATCAGGGAGAAATACCTTCAATCTAATCCTCTTTCTAAAATTGTGGATCGGATTTATTGCATAGATATTAAAAATCTAATGTAGTTCCGTAAAATTTTAAGTTGTACATAGCAAGAACTGCCAAACTCACAAATCCTATGACAATTACGTCCCTTTCGATAGATAAAATGCCTAATTAATCGATCAATGAGCCATTCAACTGGCTACCACGGGAATCTACTATCCACCCACACCCCTATTCCATCGATTGCCATCTGGTTACTGGCTTGGCATTTAATGCTGTCATTTAGTAGTAGTGGGATGTTCGTATAAATTGCAGCAAAATCCCCCCCCCCCTTCCAATGGCAGATTGCTTCGTCATTGACATTTACCAGTATTCGCCATGAATCATCTCCTGTGGATTTCGCTTGCCTACATCATTACATATAAACTTCCATTAAGAAGACCAGTTTTGTTTGGATGTGATGAAATCAATGTACAATTCTTCACAAAATGTTTCTGTCGATGGAAATTTTACAACAGATACCCATTTGTTTATAAAGCTAGTTCTAGTTGTACTATTTGGAGATATAGCTAAAGTCTTTAAAATGCAGGTAGAGGGAGGATAATTTGTTCTATGAATCTTTTGATTTTCTCTTGTTTGTTATCCAGTTCAAATTGGAAGAAAATGTACCAGCGCTTTCTTGTTACTTCCAGGATTGACGATAAAATTCTGAAAGACGACGGTTTAAGACGCAAAATATCATTAGACACGGTGCAGTTGCGACGTTAACTAGTCGATCCAATTCTACCCTATTAGGAAATTCTATTTCCGTGAATCTTAAAATCAATTTCAGGAGAAAATTCGACCTATATACAAACATTTCTATAAGACTTTCAATTTAGTATAAAAGAGGACTGATATATGATTATAGATGTTACATATTTTTCAAAAAGGAAAATTGTCATTAAACATAAAATAACAATGACTGAAATTGACAACCTTTCTTAGAAGCATCTCAATGAAACTTCACATCTTTAGTTATCGAAAAAGAAACGATAACTTGGTAATAATATCAACAATTAAGATAAAAGGATTTCATTTATTCCACTTAAGCAATATTTACAACTTAGGTGTATAAAACGCTAGATTTCTGTGACAATTAACAATAAAATAACAAATATTACAACTGGTACACTATTTAATTAAAAAAACTTCCAATAAGTGTAATAATCAAAATAACTTAACAGATACAGCTTTTTGACCACATTTGAATGAAACCTCAATTTTTATTTACTCTTTTCTACAGTGAAATTCACATTCTACCAGTCCTTACTTTGACCGGAGTTAATCAGGGTGGCTGGTCATCCACACCACCGGATGTGCACCGATGGTGATTAATATCATGACCTCTGACTTGGGAGATGTGCATTAGAGAAAGGTTATTTACAACATTCATCTAAGACAAAGGAGTGACATTTTGGAACAACCTTGTTAAGGAACTTGGAAACTGCTATCCCAATCTTGGCGGATTCTAACCAATACGGTTTTCATGCGCATATCTGGCACCAAACCCTCGATGTGTACGCTGGCCACGCTCAAAATCTTCTGAAATAAGTACTAGTCGCGGTAACTCCGCTTCTATTTTATTGTCGTAATTTGTTCATAATTACCTTCAAGCAAGGCAAGCTCTCCAGGACTTCTGGGCGTATAGTTGGAGACAACTTTCGCCCATCCAATGCAGTGGAGACTCGCTAGAGACGGCCACATTTGCAGAGGATCTTGAGGCTCTTTCGGAGGTGAAGATGCTACAGCGGGACCGTTCCCATTTAAATGTTCCGAGATATCATCATTATTATCAATGCTATTAGGAGTACATCCATTTCCGTTAGGTTCTACACGCCATGGGGTTACAATCTGTGGCCGTTGGTTCTTCAATTTCTTATTACTTCCAATTGCCAAACGCGAGAACAAGCCAGACTAAAACACCGAACAAGAAATAATAATTATATAATACTCAAACCCAAAATTTAGGAAATACCAAATACATACTGAACTCTTGTTCTTATCAACATGGTTTTCATCATCTACTTTTGTTGTCATTTTACCGCCTTCCTCTACTAGCATTGCTTCCAACTTATCTCCACATCCATTGACACGTTCCAGAGTGATCCTCCTTTTCTCCTGGACTGTAGTCTGCAAAGTAGGCTGTGAGAACACATCTGAAACAGTTTTCTTCAACTCCTCATCGGTATACTGTTCATCCATAAATGCAGTGGAGTCGTCCAATTTGGGCGAAAATGCTGGGCTCTGAAAGTCAAAATTACGTCTACTTAAAATTTCTTCAGTAGGAGAAGCATTGAAAGCAGATTTAAACTTGAGCTTACATTATTTGGTGTGGGAGCCTTGGTCACAGATTTTGACCGAGGGAGGTTCAGTTGTTTAGATTTCGAAACTGTCACTGTGGTGGTTTTGGGCACAGATTTAACGGATTTTGCTGTTGTCGTTGTAGAGGTAAGTATTTTCCGCTCTATTTGTTTGACTGGACTGGAAATAGATTGCCTAGAAGTGGTCGTTTTAGCAGGATGAGTGGATGAGACCGATTTATGTGCTTGTAGAGTCGATTTTGGTGGTGTTCGAACTTTCGAGGCAGCTGTAATCTTTGAGGGAGTTGAATTGACTCGGGATTGGGTGCTAACGGTGGTTTTTTGACTGCCTGTTAGTGGGGGTGGTGAAGATATCTGGGGACTAATCTTTCGAGGAACAGTTCTAGCCGATCTTACTGGGAACCTTTCGATCTAAAAAGATATGATATACAATTTATATGGATTAATATTTCTGAAATGTGTTATAATCAACAGTCAAAGTTTAATAAAAGCGTGAGTAATCCGAACTTACCGAAGTCTTAATAGGAGACGATACCGTTTTTTTAACTCCATTTTCCACCCTCGTTGAACTTCCATTTGTTGTAATAGGTGTTGAAATTTGATGAGCACCAGAAGGTTTATCAAGCGTCAGTGGGGCAGATTTAGGACATTCGGTGCTCTTTTCTTCAAAAACGTCCTCATCATCGTTATGGATGTCCTCATAATCATCGTCATTATCTTCAATGGACGAAGACCCTCCAATTGATCCGAACAGACTATCACCCTGAGCCATCCAGCTAAATCTCGATTTGTCATTGGCAAGAAGGGGGTTAACAACAACCAATTCTGTCGAAGGGATGCTTTCAAGGCTGGAGACTTCCTGGGTAACTGGGGGCCATTCCAGTTGAATAGAAGGTGGATTAGGAGGAGTTTGAACGCCCACACGCCGTGAGAATGTCTGATCTGACTCATTTGAAGCAAAACCGGCATCAAATAGTCGATTTTGAAGGGAATTGGAATGAACCGAGGAGGAGAGGTGATGGAACAGGCAAGCTAGACGTGCTCGACAGGCAAGAAGGTGACCTAGACGACAGCGTGAAGAGAAGAGACGCCGTCGGGCTTCAATCAAAGTGGCGTCATCGGTGAACATGGGTTTTGAGGAGTAAACTGTCACAAGATTTGTCAAACCTAAAAATATGTTGAGTTTGCTTGCCTGAATAAATATAATCCATAAAATCTTCTATGCATAGTAGCATAGTCGTCAATTATCATATTATTGTCGAATTTCAATAATACTGCTGAGTATGTCTGATAAACCTCATTGAATAGTACGAGAGGACTAAGCTAAGGGATACGCTCTTGGAAAAAAAATTTGTGAAAAGCTAAGTCAGTGGATTCATCTAGGAAATTCTGCGGCAAAGCTTAAACCAAGAAGATATTTTTGTTTGGGTGTCAATGAAATGTCTAATTAGTTCATTGAAATTATGTTTGGGTACTAAGTGCCAATAAAAAAAATTGAAAAACATATAGAGAAACCATGGCTAAGACGAATTGAGCGAAACAGAAAGGAATTAAAAGGAGATGGAATTCCCAATCAAAGCGATTGTGAAGTCTCTAACGATGAAGCCATACCTTTTAAGAAATCGTGCAGGATTAATGAAATGCAACATTCGTAATTGTTTACGAATGTTTGCAGAAAAGAAGACGTCTTCATATTTTGAATGCAACGAAATCAAATATCCTCCTTCGGAATGTTCCGAATCTCAAAAAAAGATAAGAGAAGTCTCAATCCCTCTTCCATGAGATTATATTGAGGAAGCACATTCGACTTTTTCGGCCGAAAGTTGAGAACTGTCATTAACAAGCACGGAAAGTGGAGTATATATCTCGTATTAACAAAAATGATAAATAAGATTAAAGTACAAACTTGAAGTGATAGTATCAACCCATTCTTTCCTCTTGTCCGACTATTACAATGTGGACAAATCTTATAAGCATTTTTAGTATGCATATATGACAGTTATTAATAAAAATTCAAATATACCTTGCTTCGTCCTTTCCTCCTTCTGGCATTCACGAACGAGAATGTCAAGAATGGACATTAACAATTGACGAGCGAAGGCAGCTCTTTCAGACTTTTTTGTGGAGTTAGCTATTTCGTCATTGTTGTCGACTGCAACAAAGAAAAAAATCAAATAATCACAACATGTATTAATAGTTATTCAGCAGATGACAAGCAAACTCACTCTGCGGAACCTCTTGAGGAAATATCAGGAATCGCTTTTGAAGGGCTTGCCTAGTAGTTTGACGGTGAATTGTCCCAGGGGGAGCATAAAGACTATCTTCCTCGCCGGGAAAGCAGAGCAAAGTTTGTTGGGTTCGGCCGGCAATTGCCATTGATTGTGGTTTGGGTTTGTGATAGAAGCCTAGTTTATGGTTGGTTAGTCGGCAGGGAGTAGCATTATTTGACTTTTCGGATTCAATATTTGAATCTACAACAGCTTTCCCATGGAAAGAAAGGAAATCTTCTTCGGGACTGGCTTTTATTACTGACTCCTGAAAAAGTGAAGTATTTTAAAGTTGAAATTAATACATCAAACAAAGAACATGTCAACAAATTAATGGACTGGCTCAATCGTCAAAGTTCCAAAAAGTTATATAACGCTGAAATACAACTTATTGCGCGGAAAATCCTGACTATATTTCCTGAGAAAAACAAACCGATTAACTGTTTGCAATTAAAGTACAAAACTCTCCTTTTAAATTATATGCAAACTCGAAGAATAGCCCAGATTTTGATAAAATAATTTAGGAATAAAACGAATCTCAAAACAATTATGAAGAGGATTTGTTTTTATCCTAACTGCAGAATCTTTTAAATATCTCGATTTACAAAAAGAAATTATAAGAGGTTCTATTTTATCCGAAAATTCCGTTGGATGTCTAGAAGGATATAATAAATTTAGACTTTGAAAGTTATGCAGTACTAATAGGAAATCGTATAGTTATAATCACAGTTTTAATAAAAAGTAACCGATGAGAATTTAGCTGAGAACAGTTAAATGTATAGGGCACGTATACGTTTTTACCTTCGTAGATTGAAAGGCGCTATCGACTGCTTGCGAGAAGTTGACTATTGCCGACCGATATGATTCCAGAGTTTCTTGTAGGGTAGTCAACCTCAATCGTTCGAGATCAAATAATTTGAAGGTGTTCTATAAAACAATGTTAACGCAGCTAAACGCCAGAATGCTATTTAACTGTATTTAAGTAGATGACAACCTGATAGAGAGCAGAGTGCAATTCAATTCGAGCTTCCTCACTGGCAATACTTGATCTGTATAGATCAAAATAGGCTCTCCAAACAGACTTCGCAGCCTGAAGAGTAAAAAAAGATGATAAGTCTACAAATTCATAAATGAAACCGATAAACCAAAATTAAAAAATGGCCAAATTTATTTTATTCCGAAATTTATTAGCTGAGTAGCAAACCGTTGTGATCCAAATTAAAAACAAGGAAATCCTACAGCACCTTAAAATTGATCGCTTTTTGTTTGAGGAAGGAATACAATTGGGACTAAAAACAAATTTCTGAATGCTTCAAACAGTACTGCATTGTTACTTTAAGTCATCCTTGTTGCCACTTAATTACACACATACGATCTTGCTTGCCACCCTTATCATTCACACAAACGTGTATCCACGACCGTAAGCTAATGCCCTTTCCTGCTTACTTATTGATCAATTAAAAGTGGATCACCCATCTCCAACTACACTTGAGGTTCACCTTATCTATACATGCCTCGTTTAATTAAGCGTTTTTTAAAGTATATTTAAATAAATTTTATCCTATATTAACTAAACACTTTTCAGAAATGAAGATGAGTGTAATGCTGCCATTAATTCTATAAATTTGGACAGAATTCCAGAATCAAGCAAATTGGAAATGAATTGTAAAGTATGTGCAAATTGAAAATAATGGGAAATTTAGGTTCTTTGTTCAAGAAACCACCTCACTTGTCGTGAAAACTAATTCCCTACTAAAAATAAATTTTCAAATATCCTGAAAATGTAAAGGACATAGAGGCACAAATTACAACTCCAGTCCCATGGAAATTTTTACAC
This sequence comes from Hymenolepis diminuta, assembly GCA_900708905.1. NCBI lineage: Eukaryota > Metazoa > Platyhelminthes > Cestoda > Cyclophyllidea > Hymenolepididae > Hymenolepis > Hymenolepis diminuta. The sequence continues at coordinate 3,681,606 of CAADRB010000008.1, forward strand.
TTCAAGGAAGAAATCTTTTCATTATACTCTTCTCTCCCTTTGGTTAATGTGATTCTGAAAGCTTTATATCTAAATCGTTTACAAATACGATAATTAATTGATAATTTTTTTTCGATCAAATAAAAGAGGGCGTATAAAGTTATCGGTATATCACCTCGAATGAACACAACTTACGGAGCTCTACCAGTTTAAAATGTTTAGGTATCTTGTCCTGGATATATTAAAACTGTAAGCTGATGAATTACATGCAAGAAAATCTTATCTTTTCAACTATTTGAAGAAAAAACGAAATGAAGCAACAAGACCGACCCTTCTGGGTTAAACAACACCAGTCAGTAAGTACTAAACATAGTTGGCAGGCATTTAGTGCAACCCAGCAGATGATTCATAAATTTTGGAACGTGAACTGTCCATTCAGTGAACATTGTGCAACCCGAGTCCAAGATCAGATGAAATAAGATTCCTCGGTGCCTCGACATTGCCCCCAGTATCTTTTGGTTCCCTCCTCTTTATTATCTGTTGAAATTATTTTTAACTGATTTCAGTTACTTTCCATAAGTGAACATTGTAAAATTTATTTTTGTAATACTGTAGGTAATAGAAAAAATATTAATTTCATGCTATCTGATATAATCCTGTTAGTGCTACCGTACTCAAGGGGTAAATTCTGAAAGTTGAACGCTGAAACCTTAGAAAATGATGTATTGAAAAATTCCTATTATTTAATCCGGACTTGGAATGGAGGAAGACTTCGGACAACAAACTTTATTCTCCATTTTAAACCGACTCCTACATTCATCCTTAGTGAACATTTATGTAGCTCTCCAAGATAAGATATTCTTCCGTGATTTGATTCCCTATGAATATCAGTAACAATTACATCTCCGAACGTTTAACACGTCTGTGAAGTAGAAAGCCGCAGGGTTGATATCTATTAGGGCACACCCAGTGAATGGAATGATCGATCGTATAGGAAAAGTTTATCCAATAGAGAAGGTGATATAATTCGAGTTTCTCACCAAGAAGGCCCCATGATGCAACCATTTAATACAAGATGAGTGTTGAATAACACCTTTTTTAGATAGGATTCGGAGTTAAATTTCCTATTATTGTCTTCAAACCTTGCTAGATTTAGATCAGACTTTGCCTACATTATACATGAAGGAACCTAGTTAGAAAGCTTTCTTGACATCTCAGTAAGCATCCGAAACATGAAGCTGAATGGTGAATAATGCTTCAAGAATAAACCCCTATCTTCATAAACAATACCTGCTCTACCTGAATAGTAAAGTCAAAGCGAAACAACTAAGAATTTGAACAAATTTGAATAAATAAACCTATAATGATTACCGAAAGTGCTAGAACACTAACCTTCATCGATAAAGCTGACTGACCACCAGAGCCATTCATTTCCATTGAGGGTCGAGTCGTTGATAGAGTAGCCACTTTTCGAAGAGACGAACTCCTACCCAGTGTCCTGAAAGACGATCTAGACGTAATCGACGGACTTTGAGGTGTCCGCTTTCGTAGCAGGAGGGTTGAAGTTCGACTCACGCTGTCCATACTCCCATTATCAAAGCTGCTAACACTGTTATTGTTAGAAAGATTACAAGTGGTATTAGAGAGATTTTGACAAGTTAAACGGTAGGCACTGAAGGCCTTTTTCCGGTTTTTCCATTCTTCTCGACGTGCTATTTGAAGGCGTGACGAGGCTGCTTCAACTTCAGACGAAATCTAAAAGATTGGAAACAATCCAACCAACTATTGAATTAGCACATCTAATAATTCGAGCGATGAGTGTGTCCATGGCTGGATATCGATTATCGATTAATTTATTTTACACGGACTTACCACAGAAAGTACATCTTTAAAAGGTGTTTATGTTATGTTATTATTTTGCGTTTCGATGTCTTGTGTAAATTAAATGGCATCTATTAATTCATTGGGTCATATCTTAAGTTCATTCCAACATTTCCAAATAATGGGCAGTGCTAAGATCAAATGGCTTTGAAAGATGGAGGACTTACTGGTTTGATATCCCGATCAACCGCGGCGACAAAGTTCTTTGAAGTTGGAAGAAGTTTGGTGGAGATCTTTTCAGCCACATCTTGATGCGCTTTGGCTTCAGCCTCTAGGCTTTCGAGTGTTTGAATCCATCCATTGGCAACAGATCTGCATTATACAGAATCATTCGTGATAAAATGAACGGCAGTTTACAGCGATTCCACGGATTCGATTCCTACCAATGATTATTCGCTGACGTCAACATGAGCTCTCACCACTAATTTGTTAGGATCATGCCCTGCTTCTTAATATCATGTTAGATCATACTGCTTTAACCATCTTAGGAAGACAAAATGAATTAAAGTGGCAAAATCGACAATCATTTTCAACACCTAGTCAACAGACACTGGATAAAGTGGGCAAGAATTTGCTCACTAAAGCAGGTAACGAATTACAGATATTGAATTTTGTAACGAAAACTGTCTATTAAATAAATTTTATACAATTAGATTCCAAAAAGTAAATGAAATAAGCTTCTTTAATATCTTGACTTTACTTTCAATACCTTTTCGGTCCCCTCGACCTGTATCATTCATTGGACTTACTGTAATGTAATAATAACGACTTCATTCGTTAGGTATCAAGATGGGATTAAGATAAGTGCAACCAATTCAAGTTCAATCCAATGAGTAAATACAAAGAGAAGAGCATGAATAAATCTTCCCCTAAATTCGCTAAAATACGGCATGAGTAGTGATTGTAAAAGAGACGCTAAAGGAAAATTAATGGCTCGTTGGTAATGTATCAATAAGAGACAGGGGGTAAACGTCAATTTAGTGTAGTCAAGCCGGAACTGTAAGAGCTACAATTTGCTATTTCCGATATGGCATTTTGACGTAAAGCGATCAGATACAAGATTTTTCATTTGTTAATAGTGAACCACGAAGACTAATCGAGTAAACTATCACAGAAGTATCGGTCTTTTCAAAGTAAGCTGTATTAACTTTCCATCGATTCATTAGCCAGGGTAAATATACTATTGACGTAAATGCCACACTGGAAGGTTGGAAATATATCAAAAGTTCCAAATGAACTGTATACGACTTAGATACTTGAAAAATTTGAATAATTCTGAACATGGCTGACTAGACAGTCGAATAATATGGTGATGCCTCGTTTAAATATAAACCACGGCTATTTGTTTGTATGAGGAGGATTGAGTTAAAAACAGGTAATACCTGACAAATTGCAATAAGAATGAAATTAAGAGCATCCTGTCAGCGTATTAAGATTACACAATTCCCATTATTTCCAGAGAATGAACTTTAATGTGCTAATTAGAGAAAATTGATGAAATTTATTGCCTTTGCTATAGGTAACAAACTCAAAGAAGTAAATTAGCAGAGGTTAACTCAGATCCATTGAGACCCGTTCAGGGCAAAATACATGGATAAAAACAATGGGATATGATTGACAATACTCTATCAATTTGCCCGTGTATAGAAGCCCTTCGCTTTCAATTAAAAAACTGCCTATATACTGTTGTTATCTAAGCAAAAAGCTACCTTTTCCGATAACGCAAGACCATTCTAACCTAGCGGTTCTCAGAGTTGTATGAATTGTAGGGATCTTGGTTATTTTGGTATTAAAAAGATCAATCCTTCAACAAACCACGTTAACTAATAAGTGTTGATTTGTTTCCCAGTCTGTTATATTTTACGATTTTCGTTCACACCGATCAACTAGACATTTTGCTAAACATTTGTTTCCATTTGCAATATTTCCTCACAAAAATGAGATAGCTAAAGTGACTGACTTTCAGTTAAAATTATTTTGAAGACGACATTGAACTAATCTGCCGTCATTTTGTTAAAGATTTCATGCAAAATATTACTTCTGTGGTTGGAGACTAGACTGTAATGGCCCTGTAATTAAGTGTTAATGACTTTACAAAAATGTCTTATTCTGTTTTGATAAACCATCATCACTAATAAATACTAAAAAATATTTACAATTATTTTAAGCATTTAAGCAATCCTTACTTGTCAGAAAAGTTGACAAATAAATAGATGGTGTCAAAATAAGACTACAAAGAAAAATTACGACTGGAACCTTGAATAAAACACTTGAACTTATCCGAATTAGATTTAAAATACACCCCTAATTGTTCAATTTCTGGTAAAGACACACAAAAAAGAATTTACAAATGACCCTTTATAAAATCATATTTCGGTATTAACTGGACGTAAAGTTAACGATACTGGACATTATGAACTCGTTAGGCCACCGATATTGTATATGAGAGACGAAAAATTGGAGTCACAAGGACGCAATTAATTTCTCGCAGAGGACTTGACTCATTTCTTTAATTTGCACAAATGGCCTTATTAAACGTTGAATATGATTTTTTAATTGCATTTACCGAGGTGAACAGCACATGTCACTTCATGAAAACAATTCTATGCGTACCGTGGCGTACCAAAGCACATATCTGCCAAGTCGGAGATCCCGGATTCAATACTCATTGACAAACGCAATCGAAACGGCCATACAGAAATGACAGTATGCAGATTTTCTGCCAGGAAGACTACAGGATACATTTTATCTACTGAAAACATGGCTATCCAAACTCATTTATAAGAGAAAAGTAAGCAAATTACTTAATTTACAATAAGTAATGCACAACCGGGTAGAATAGCCAACAATTGGCTTCCAGCGAAGGACCAAAAGTTTACTCTTTTATGACAGTTCAGTGTCATGAATTTGTCATGACTACATGACATGATTTGCATCATCTTCATTCGGCTATCAGGGTTAGACGTCACTTTTTTCTTTCTAAATGCTGGCACAAGTGCGGGAAAGTGCAGGATCATTATTCAAGCGTAATTAGGAAAGAGGTCACAGTGAAGAAGAAATCGATCGATGGAATAGCATACGTTGGTCCCAATTCCTTCAAAATCAATTTCTTTAAAAATAACATTAATGATTACTTTTATTTCATTCAAATTTAGAAGAAAGCACATTGAAGTATTTTACAAAAGATAAAAATCGTAAAATACTAGAAATTGATTAAATTCCAATACGAAATTACGTTACCTAACACTGTTCTGCTGGTATATTAGTCAATAAAAGAAAGAATTAACGAAAAGCTATGACCAATTATCGAAATTCTGCACATTTCAAATATGGATTTACTCACGAATCTGGAGACAAATCATGAAATTGAAACTTCTGAACATTAAGACATGAACTATCCATTATTAGAAAAGTTGACAACACGATACATCCAAAACCGAAATAAAACTCTTTCAGTACTGTAACTTTATTTTTAACTATTAATCGATCTCCTCTTTTTAACCTCTTATTGAGCTCAGTTACTGTTCACTGATTTCATTTCCTACGATTAAAATTGCGTTTCCTGCTCTGCCGGGAGTAATAATAAAAATAACTTTAATAATGTTTCATTTTGTTTACTGTCTGATCACTGGCTTTGATAAGATATGTCGTCTTGAACTTGCAGTAAGGATGAAGATAATTAACTTAATGTTACACAATTATTTCGTTATAAAAGCAATGAAACAACCTATAAACCTGATCACAAGAAGTAATGAACTGTCATTATCATCAAAATTCAACGGTTATTAAGGATCATTGCTACCAAACTATGCGGACTTCATCACCAGAGCAACGATTTTAGACTTGATGTCGAAATGATGTGCATATATGGGTAAGGTATCTGAGGTCCCTTGTATTTTTGAAATTTAAAATAACTCGATAATAATCCACGTATTGTTTTATATCAGGAGATCTCATTGCAGATACTATCAAAACCAATGAAATGGAAAAACACGATATAATAGTATTAATAAAAGCGAAACGCGGGAATTTAAAAATTGAAAGATTTCTAAACGTCGCCAAAGTTGGAAAGGAGCTGCTGAATGAAAAGAATGGAGATGAATTGGCCACCACGAGAAAGGGAAAACAGGAACCTTGCCAACGCTCTGCTGACTCACAACGACTGAATTTGTCAGACGGCTGCATGGTACGATAGACGAAAAGTCAATGCGTGACATCTTCCCTAGGATCTTCAAGTATCTGATGAAGCAATAAGGAGTGCCGTTCATTATACATTCTTAGACGAGGTCGTCAGTTTGTGTTGACAAAAACAGCTGAAGAGCATGGTTGAATGCGTCCAAAATGACTCTTAAACAAGTTGAAGTACCCAGAAGAACAGAGATTTCTTTGGTCCCTCTCCGACCAAGAAATTTCCACCAGAAGGAAGCAGTCAACTCATGAAATGATAGATGGCTATGTGCGGACGGAACCCATTGAAGTTCCAACTGTTATACGCACGAGGTTTCTAGCAACAATTTACGGTATTTACGATGGTTTTCGGTGTTGTTAGTAGTGAAGGGCACACCATGACTCCTCCATTTCTTCCACAGGGCCCAGACTTAATGCAGATCCGGATGTCTATGTGGGGACTCTTTAAACCATTGTTGTTAAGCCGCCTTGGATAGCGTAGCTAATGAAAGTCTCCCCTCCCATATCTTTCAACAAAATTCGCCTCCATCCCGTAAAGCTAACAAAACCCCAGGATTGGATGGATGGCCGAGAATATTCGTCATCGTGTTACACCAAACCAAACTCATGGCTGCCTCCTAAAAGAAAGTTAATAAGCATCCTCATGACACCAGTTCCTCTCTGATGAACGCCATAGCCCGAACAATGGAGGACATCAATAAAAACCAACTTGAAGCCGCTTTCAGACTCGAATTGAGTGGGTGATAGAAGAATAAAATCCAGGTTAATATTATGCTTATTTGTTATGTCAAAAGAAATTATAAGTTTAAATCACTAACGGTTTCATTTTCTGTTTTTATAAAAGTGAGTAAGCTGTTCTGTATATAGATGATTTAAAAGAAAGCCGTTTTCTATGAAAAGGTACCTAAAGTTGCTCTAATAAAACTAATTAAGGTTTAGCGAGTCAACATTTCTCTCACAAAATTTTGGATAAAACAAAGTTCAAAGAGATGCGAAATAACTCTTTGAAGATGAAGCAGGAACTGAACGCAGAGAACATCCTGGGACTATACGTAACTAAATAGTCTAATTCGTCTCAAGTAATTCTGAAAAGCCAGCGCTGTAAGAACTTTAATTGTCAAAATTAGAACTGTTATAGCACAGGTGGAGAGCTAAAAGAAATTCATGAGAAACGAGCATGAGTGCAAAGTTCTCTCAAGAAAAGTAACATTTTCGATTGGCAAGTTGGAATGTTTCATAAATCAGATGGGAACCTGGAATTCCCAAAGAGAAGCTTTTGCTTAAGTGCATCCCCTCTCAGATCTGCTACTAAAATATTCAATTTTCCTAGCGATTTAAAAATTACAATTATAAAAGATCCTAGTAATTATGAAATTTATTAATGATGAACTTTACAAGAGCATTAGATGTGTCAGCAGGAATTAACTAGCTTGAAGGGAAGGCACCTCAAAGTTTCTCTTACGAGAAACTCGCTTTCTATCATTTCTCTTGTTGACTAAAATTAACAACCATGGTTAATCATGCACGTTACTGGATGTGCACTGATAAGCATCGGTCTCATGAACTCTTCACTTAATAGACGTGCATCCCGAAGAATGTGGAGACAGATCCGACCAAATCACACCAGAAATCGATTTCTCATTTCCTATCATTTCACCACAATTGTATTATTAAAATATCCCGTGTATGTTTAATTGGATTCAGTAATTCTTCGATTTGGATTAATGAAAGGACACGACTTAGTTTATCGGTAGATTAATTCGACACTGGCTACAGAGCCTCTAGCAAACGATCCAGAAACGGATACCACCAACTCCAGACAGCTCCCTTCAAGGCAAGAAAACTCAGAAAAAATCGAATAGAAAGGTATAACAGAACTACATTTCAGACAGATTCTTTGGTAAAAAAGACCAAATTTATACAAGACTCGTCTAAGATAGAGTAGAATCAGAGAGCCAGCCCGATGAGAAAATCAAATTCTGCCATCTTATTTGCTGGTTAGACCTAGCGAGTGTGATCAAGCATTTCGACCATTGGATATGCATCAATGGGCGTCGAATCCGCGACCTCTTACTTCTCAGACGATTTTCGTCAGGCAATGCAATTAACTTATAAAACTATACTGCAGAACCTTAAAGAAATATGCAAGAACAATAGTCCTCGACTAATAACAAGATCCTTATTAAAATCATAAAGGCATTTAATTTAACGACCCTTTACTTATGGGATAACCGAATTGCTATGTGACAGTATATTTTAACTTAAAGTTAACGGAAACAAAAATCTTAGGTTGGTAATCCAATGATTAATAGGTCTAAACATAATAGTTCTTAACTGATCGCAGTGGTTAATGTACTCGCCTGTGAAGTTAGAAGTCGCGGGTTAAATGCTCACCAGTACATACACACCGAGTAAAATAGCCTACAACATTGGTTAAGTCAGGTTAATAAAAAAAAGCGGCGGAATTCGAGTCTCCCACGAGGGATGCTCCATTTTACTATGCCTCTAGGCAAGATTATCGTTCAGAAAACGCTTTCCTAATTGGGTTTGAAAGTTAAATAGGACGCCAGACACCATGGATTAGTTAATCTGGGGAACACAGTTCCCCTAATCTGTAAATGACTAATTGACAATCATGAGTAAATGGTAAGCGTAGGCAATTTTTTAGGATCGGGTGTTAGATTTACAGTTATCTACCACGTATTGCCAACGTTTCATACGAATTTTCAGATTATAGATAACATCATTTATTATGAATAAAGACGAGGAGGCCTAATTGCTCACTGCCAATCATATCCATCGTAATCGAACCTTGACTACCTTCTCCAAACTCAAGATCTAGACGATTCACAAGACGAGTCTTTGTGAATTCCTGGCTGTTTGTTGCATTTCAACTTATAAAATTTCACCTTGAATTAATAAAGATTATCTTGTCCCACCACATCTATTACTATTACCCACAGTTGTGCCAAAAAAACTAAAAAAATTTTATCGTGGAATAGTATCTGAATACGGAGAAGAGCCAATAGTCCAATAAGGGATGAAACAGGGGCCTAATGTGATAGGTCAGAGTATCAAGTTTTACTTTGGAAGCAATGAATTGTTCACTTTGCTAAACAAGACGTAAAATTCATTTTGCACTGTTCAAATGTTACAGATATCGATGAAGGATGGCACACACCAACGAAATTTGAACCCTTCATTGTCTGATAAAACCTATTTGGCATGTATGAAAAAGCCATTAAATCGAGTACTTGATAGACAGCCTACCAATTGGGTTGAAAACGTAAATTTCGTTAAGCAAATAGTAATGCTATTATATTTTGATATTTGGGTTTGAACAAAAAGGCCCCACTTGAAGGTGTTACTATTAAAATAAGTAAGAATAATGACGGAAACCAGCTGTGCTCTAATTTCAACCATGATAGGTGGTAATGAATGCAACACGAATGAAAGGGATTCATAAATCTCATGGTAATCATTGCACAAACCAATGAAGTTAGATTTGATCATTTATGGGGAACAGCTAACAAAGAGAAGGTATAAAGTCATATATAGGGATTCACTACTTACTAATATGAGATAAAAAACCGGATGTACTACAACTAATATATAAGAGCAAACAGAAGTTACAATCTCAGCTTGATGCTCTAAAAAAGCCAAATGTGTGCATTGGAGTTCAGATGTATCAAAAACACAAAGAACAGTGGAGAACAGACACTTCGAGTTGTGAGTAATTATTTTGTAGGATTACAAGATGTGCTAAGCAGCCGCAAACTTTTGTCCCGTGTTTATTGCAATAAATTTCATTTATTTTATATAACATCGCCCCTTTAAAAATAAGCTAATCTCTAACGCTTAGATATAAACATTATTAACACGAAGTGCGGAAAAAAATAAAGGCAATTGTATTCTGCTTTTCTGTCACTTTCTTATCCTCATCATTAGGAACATAATTTACCCCTATCTATCATCAATTATAACCTTGATTTTTTCCAGATTTCAGAAAACCAACAAACAGCTTTTGAGAAGAATTTGGAGAAAAAGTGAGTCCAAGTTGGTGACTTAGAGGTTTAAAAAATCGATAACATATGTTCGAAACCCGTAGGCACATTCAGTGAAATTAATAAATAATCATGGGGAGGACGACCAATTAAGCATTATTAAACTTTATACTATACAACATAATTCCCCTTTTGATATGGGTAGATTCATTTGTTTAAATACTTTTCTAAAAAAGATATATATAAGTGTAAGAGCTCCTCTTAGCTGTAATAATATAGAAATTTGTTAAAACTATACAAAATACCATCATCCTTCTTTCTCGGCCTCTTAGAGGAAAATGCATTGATATACTAATTAATTAATTGACCGACTAATAAGTACTGGACAACACGGACAAGGATTTGCCTAGTACCCAAAAGTATGATTCATGAAATTTGAGTTTCAGAATGTACAGCAGTGAAATAGCCATTAATTAAATATTGTTCAGCTCTGATGGATGACTATATATTTCCAGAATTACTCTTTGTTCGAATTTCCTATGACAGCACTTCATTTTTTCGTCCACAAGGCCGCGGTGACGTCTTTATGTCCCTATGAAGCGAAATTCCTACCTATCGTGTCTAAACACGTTTATCGATTCCTCCCGCCGCCCGTTCCAATAAAAGTACGCACGGGCAGACACACGCTCGTTATTCACCGGGCCCTAGATTCTCTCTATTCTCCTCTCTTCCTCATCTCTCTTGTTCCAATTCCTCTCGCGGTTTATTTAATACACATTGGCCTACACAACTCTGCATTCCACTTTTTGGAACTTTGTTAGCTGCAAGCCGTTATTTGTTACTCCAATCTCAACAATTCAAGAACAAAAATTAAATCTGGCTTTATGCGTGACATGTTTTCGATCTCCTTCCTTCACCCTCTTAATGGTTTTTACTTCTACTCGTTTTCAATTGCATTCCTCAAATGAAATACTAAATTATTCGCTCTATCTTGATAGTAAATCTATCAAGTGTCATGCCACATGTCATGAGGATTTTTTCGTCTAGACTAGCAACAATTAATTGAGCCGTTCAATGAGATATCTTCTCGGAAGTATCTTGAAAACATTTCCCTTTAATCTGATTGCCAGATTCCATTAAACCATGAGTAGAAACTTTTGTAACTTTGCCTCAATTCCCTTTTCAGAAAGTATCCCGATTTATAAACTGATCACGTATCTAATTTGCATTTTCCGTCAGACTAGAAAATATAACTTGTTATTCGAAAGGCCATAGAATCATTCTTGTTCTGATGGACGGCCATGGTAATTAAGAGGCTCCATTTTCCTACGCTAACATCAAAACAAGGATAATCAGTACATAGTGCAACTTGTTATTGCAACATAAAGAAACAACCCCAAAAATTTTCCTTGAGATAAGAAATGCTTATTTCTTAATTCCCAGCAAAATTCGCCAAACAGAAATTTTGCATAATAAAGTCAAATAAATTAACTGGATAGAGAAAATCGGATTCAATATTCAATTCACAATCATGTAGTAGCAAGACTATTTAGATCATTTTGGAAACCGATTTTTATTTTAGACCCCGTGAAGAAGATAGTCGAATATTTTGGAAATAAGTTCTCTCCCCAATTCCAATTTTCTTTCTCCACTTTCCTTTTACTTACAAAGGCATAATTATGTATACATGTATAATTAATAACAAATTCTCCCTGCGATAATAGCGACTGTGATCACCTCATGATCTTATTACGCATATTATTACAACTAGTTTTAAGAGAATTTTTCGATTCAAAATTTCCATATTTGTCCATGTTCCCTCAGTAGAATTACGCAGTCCTACTTGAATAAGGACATTCACATGCCTGAAGTATGTACTTAGTCCTTTTCCCAAACTCAACACTTAACTTGAGCAGAGGCAAGGTATTCTGGAGAAGTTCGAATTTCACCACCCGTCTTAGTGACGTTAATTAACCAGTAATGTTGACATACCACATAAGTGAGTGGACACCTAAACAAAGTGAAGTGAAACTCATTACCTGATTTACTATTTCGCAGCAGAAAATTTAATCAAACAAGTATATACTGATGGTTAATGATGGCTGAGAAACGATCAAAATATTTGCTCCTTTTTGCAAGGAGTTCAAATAATCTGCATGTTCTATGAATTTTTGTTTTCACAAAGGTGTGGCAGAAACATGCAATTGAACAATGTACCAGCACTAAAACTATTAATCACACTGAAGAATCTAAACCTAAGCATTTGATATAATTAACTGTTTTATTACACAATGATCAATCTTACATCGGCTAAAAGAGATAACTGTAGTTCTATTCATTCTAATTGTATATTAGAGTGGACTCTAGATAGCCAATATTAAATTCAACTGATAAAAGCTAATGTCATTCTGCAAATATCTTAGTCGTTGGATGAAAAAGCATATCGCTAGTTTATATTAACTGTAACTTTAAAGATGGGAGTTGGTCAATTTGAATCGAATTATGAAAAACCAATTCGTTCATGAAAACCAATATCGACGAAAAATGTTAAATTTCTTGCCTTTAGAGCCAAATTTCAGCCGAAAGCTTCACAGTAATCGGAGCAATATAGAATTCTTGGTTTCAAGATTGAAATGCACTAATTTGCATTTTTTCTCCCTCATTCCAAAAAAATACCTTAGTCACGATCTTATATTTAAATGGACAGAATAATATTAATACATACTGGTCTGTAGAATATTTCGTAATATGAGTTAGGACTGATCCGGAAAATAAAACAAATGGCCTTGCCGTAAGTAAATTTGGAAAGATACGATAGTCAGTAGATCATACGAGGTTCTTCCGAAACCCGACTGCACAAATTTATTAACTAATTACTGTTCCATAAAGCGGTTCATAAGTGGAACATCACAAAGTGCTTTTAATCCTTTAGTTAAAAACTTATGCAAACGGGAAGCACGAAATTAATGCATTTTTCATTATCCCGTACACCACAAGGTCACTTGTCACAATGTCTTACATTTCTCAATTCGTCTTTGAGGGTCTAAATATGTAGATTGGCGAAATACATGAAGAGGAATAATTTATTACTGAAGATGATTCACAAGTGTAAATAGAGAGACGATTGTTTAGCGGTTGAAGGAATGGAAGACATTTATTATACAAAAAACAATAAATTAATTATAAGTGTGGACATGTGGACATTGTAGAAACTTCAACCTAGAAATACTTTCTTAATTAACTCTAAATTGCCTTTTATAGGATTCTTGGAGAAAACAAAAAGATTAGTCAAACTAAGACCCAACGTTAATTACTGAAAGGATTTTCCGTGAAGTTTACGTGAAATCTAGGGAATTTTTGGATAGGAAACCTGTGTTTTATTATCCCTTATTCAACCAAAATTAAACATTACAGACGATTATTCTGTAAAATATCCCGAATGCGAAGCAATGCAAATATTGAACCAAACAAAGTCTCCAGTTTGAACGCGTAAATAAAAATGAAATTAAAGCTTTCGAATCAAATGATGTGGGGCAATAATAAGGGGGCATAGATGGTATTAAATAATCACTGAAATAGCAAGGCTTATAAAGGACACAGTAGTATTATGCGAAGTGAATAGTTCTTTTTTGGCAATCGATTAATTGTCGAAGCAGCAACTTACAATGTGCTTTGTTCAAAAACTGCAATGGTACGATAAGTAGGAAATTAAATTCCATCGATAGTGGAGTGTCATATTTAAGATAAATTCAAAATGCTTAACAAAAGTATCACTTAGGTCAAAAATGCATTTTAAATTTCACTTCAGATGCACTTTTAATATCAAAATACGGAAATTAAGAAGCACTCAATTCGAAAGCTAAAAATGGGGCAAAATACAATATAACACAAAAACGAGTTGTTCAGTAAAGGGCTTTCCACTGAGAGGTAAAAATAAAACGTTTTACAAAATAATCACTGGAGTTGTATTTGAAATGTTCAAGGTGTCAGCCGCTTAAAAGAATTCACAATGAAACAAGAATTTTTTTGCTGGACACAAACACAGAACAACATCTTTGGATGACTCATTCTTGATGTTTGACATGTGTAAGTAAAACCTATAAATTGAATCCCAACCAACAGCAGCTAAAATCAAAAAGCAAGAGCATTCCAATGCTACTTACGTAGGAAGTTATAGGCTTAAACATTTCAGGAATTAATTAAGAAAGATTAACAAGATAATAGCCAAAATGAACTTTACAACCATTTATATAACTAGACACCATACAATTTACTAGTTAGTTAAGCAGAGGCATTATGAGACAATTAGCGAAAATAAATCTAAATATTTAAAAAAAGTAAGGACACTTACCCAGACAATTCCGTTGCAGCTTTGGATAAACGAGCATGGAGTTTTGAGAGGCCCTTAGCATAGTCATTTTCCAGTTGGACTCTTTTCACAGAGAGAATAAGCGTAAACGAATTAGGATGTGAAACCGTATATCATTTTGCCAATGACAATCAAAACAATGCTTTGACAAATCAACTTCACAT